>CCAG010008744.1:0-17927 GCA_001077435.1 Glossina morsitans morsitans | reverse complement strand
TCAACACACCGCACCAGGGTGTTACGACTTGACTGATAAAACTTGCTTGCTTAATTTAAATTATCTTATTGTTTGTTTTTTGCCTCAAAAAAAAAAAAAAAACTAGAAGAAGAAAAGTAGAAGAAAAGCTACCTTTAGTTCTGTAGTGCACTTTAGTTTTTCCAAGAAATGTCGTAGTAATTAGTTGTGATTTCTTTTTACGTGTGCTTACGCAAAGTGCGATTGGTCATAAAATATTTAACCCTTAATATCATGCACAAGCAATTACTTAAATGTTTTTATTTTCCTTTTTTTCGAAATCAAAATCTAATCACCGACTCACTAGCTCACTGGCTCACTGGCTCACTGGCACACTTTAATGGCGGCCTATTAAATGCTAGCAACAGATAATCAAGACTTTTTTTGCTAATGTTCATTATTGAGTGCTTTTAAGAGCCAATCTAACAACATGTGACAATCAGTCACAAAATGGAGAGAAATCCTTTCAATTTGCACGTAAATCCATACATCATGGCTAGCAATTAATAGCCGCATCATCACCTTTGACATTAAGCAAAGTATATCCGTAGACTTGTTTTTGTCAAAAAAAAAAAAAAAAAAAAAAAAAAAAATGCAAGAGTAAGTCCATCATAATTTTCATGCAAGCAAGCAGCTACATATAAGAAGGCATAATATTTGCACTCCTTCGAGTCATAGTTTTTGCTTGTATTTGTGACCTGACATACGTAAGGCTTACAGTAATCTTGATATGTGTTTTTTGTTTTTTGCTTTTTTTATATATTTTTTAGGTTTTCCTTCATATCGCTTTATTTTTGATATACACAATGCACATGCCCACTTGAAATATACAAAAAAAAAAAAACAAAGTTTAGTTGGGTTGAATTTTAATTACGGCTCTTACTCTCATGCAAAATTCTGTATTCATAAATTTAAGGAACTAGATACATATATATATATATATATATTAGGATTATGAAATATTGGAAAGGTTACAATAAAAAGTGTCTTTCAGATCCCGTCCTCTTTCCTATATGCCTTTCATTTCTACCAATTTCTAGCCCGTAGGACGGATATCTTCCATGTCTACCCTAAGTAGGGAAGAAGTGCCACCGTGACTGCTTATGCGAATACTTCATCGAAAATGCAAAACCTATATATTCATAAAATCAAAACTAAAAGTTGACAACTCTGTTAGCCATACATGTCCAAATTGGAAACTTAGTTGGTTGTTGAGACACACGTTCGGTGGTTGAGAAATGACTGAGAATAATATGTCGAAAGTTGCTTAGGAAATTCACTCATTTTGATTTCCTCTTCACCAGTAGTTGGCCGCTGTCATGAATGAATTTGTTTTTAACTCAAGAAAACTTGCCGGTAATTTAGAAAAGCCGAAAAGTCTTGCAAGCCACTTTAGCATGTTTTCAACCAAACAGAATTTCCTAGCATTTACATCGTAGTAATCTGTCTATCTCAGTTAAGGCGATAATATCGCTTTGGGATTAATTTTTCGCATTATCTTCATTTTCGTTTCTCAATGCTTTGAATGATACCTTAAAAATATTCCGCTGAATGGCTGTTTAAGGGCTAAGACGGAGGTTCAATTTTAAATGGCTCTAAAAGTTAACTTTCCGAACATAGTTGTAGTAGATCTCTATTACAAATATTTTGAGCTTCACAAGTGTAGAGAAGTTTCTAACATAATCTTGTCGGTCCCGTACATGCAGTCAAACGCGTTAAGCCAATTGCAAGGACGAAATTCACTTTTCAAACTCAAAGGGGTATTTTTCTCAAAATTCAACTTTTTGTAGCTTTCGTTTATTCCTCTTGTTCATATTTCATTCAGTTGCCTTGAAATTTGCCTTTGTTTTCAAACTACGGTTCTTTAGTGATCATATCCAATGACTTTTTCTGTGTCGCAGTTTTTTCCAAACAAAAAAACGAACAAAAAGGAAATTTTCACGCTATAGAGTAGCAGGTAATACGGAACAATCGAGCGAGACGCTATCCAGCCAAAATAAATTCTTATCGAGAGATATAAGTAAAACAAGTGAAAACACTATAGTGCACCAGCGGCCACAACTAAATACCGTACAACATCACTTCACTTGATGTAGTTATTGATAAAACGATTTTTCATAATAAGTTGTTATATGGGAATTAATTGAAAAAGTGATCCGAGTCGAACCATATTCAATAGCGTTCATCCTTGGCCCAAAAAACGTCGGTATATTAAATTTCATTACAATATCACCAAAAATTGCGGCTTGTAGCTTGAAGACAACAAAACAAGCTAGCTGGCTTGGACGGACGGATAGATAAACTTAGATCGATTCAGAAAATTAATCTGGATATTGTAGACATCCGCAAAAAGTTCATATATTCTTATACCACCAGTGGTATAGGGAGGAAATTTATTGTCAACATAATGAACATGCAGAGCATGCTACCTCGCCTTCTGCTTTGCCCGTTACTGTTCAAGACTGCAATTACATCGGTTGCTTTGACATAACTCATTAATTCGCCTGGTAAACTTAAATCTACGTGTGGGACTAAAATGGGAGTCGCTTTTCTCGCTCAAAAATGCCTTTACGTCTGTCAGAAGATATTGTTAGGAATTCAAATGAAAAGAATGAAAAATCACTGGAGATATTCATGTATCCGTTATATGGCTCTACAATTATGTGCGGGAAGTCAAATCTTTGAGGAAAGGAATCGTTTATGTCAATAGAAAAATCGATGTCTAGTTATACCCTACACCGATTGTGGCACAGATGATATTAAGTGCGGTCATACGTAACACGCAGAAGAGTTTAAGATAAAGCCATCTTTTACTATACCGACCGATTCGGAATTATAATCTGCATTGATCTGCTATTTGTCCGTCTGTTCAATTGTTCGTCTGCCTGACTGTTCGTCCAACGGTTGACCATGTATATTTGTATTTAACCTGCAGCGGCTATTTTTCGGTCCTGTCCTATGTGAGGATTAAACTTGTCCTACATTCAGTTGCGTTTTGGGCCCGCTTTCCCATAAGTACGCACTGTAAACATGATATAATTTTTGTTTGCTATAAGATAAAAATAAGAATTGTGTTAGACAATGTGATGAATGGTCGGCCTTGCCCGACTATAATCTTCTTACTTGTTTTTAGTTTCCATTTTTCATTGTAACTCAACTTTTAAAAACAAAAAAAAAAAAGCAAAAGCAAAAGCAAACAAAAAGTGTTGAGTGTATAGCAAATTACTAATTAAATAAAAACAGACCAAAAAGCAAAAACAAAACAAACATGGATAACTATTTTAGAAAACTAAACATTTTTTTCCATTTAATCATGAACAGACTAAATTTCAATGCGTAAAAAGCTTTGGCGATAAGAAACAATACGTTTACATTGAATTTTGAATATTAAAAATTAAAATTGAAGTCCTCTTCTTCTTTAACTATGAAAGAAGCTCTCAAGGCAAATTCTACTCTCACTTAAGCGCTTACATCACTACGGACGTTTGTGTCTGCGTTGTTATCTGAGACCTGAGATTCGGTACAAATCCTTTTAAAAGGGTATATGCCTAAAACACAGCTGCTGCTGTCCATCAGCTGTTCGTACACATTTAATCAGTTGAAGAATATTCATGAAAGAATAAAGTCGATCTACTTCCATAAATAAAAGCGAGCTTGGCCCTACGGCCTCAACAACTATGTTGTTGGTACGCGTAAAGTTAATCGCATACTAAGGGGCACATACGGGAGGTCTCAAAATTTACGAGTTTGTGGGGTATAGTGTTAGCAATTCAGAAAGAAAAAAAAAACCGCCAACAACAACAATAATTTGACAGCTGACAATTCAGGTTTAGTAAAAGCGGAGTATTATGCGAAAGGGGGAAACACCAAAACAGATTATCATTGTAGAACAATATATCAAAAATAATGAATGTCTGATCATATTTCTTCGAAGTAGAGGCTCGTCAAGCAATGACTGTTACCGGTACAATCTTTTTTTGGCTAAATTGGGTGATATGTAATGATGTAAACGACATGTGGTTTCAATAAGTCGGTGTACCGTGAAGATATTCCCTAGTCGTGTACTCTCAAGTTTCGATGATCCGGATTTCGATAAAAGAGCCAGTAAATAATCCGTGGAGGCCATTTGCCCGACGTGCTATTCCATATATAACCCTATCTATGAATCAATAACAAAATGACTCTCTTCTCTATTTAGGTAAAATTTTGCGTACATATTGGAACTCCCTATATATAGAGGTATAGTTCTGGGTAAGGGCCCTAAGGTAATTACATATTTCTGATATGGAAATATTTATTATTATTATTATTATAATTATTATGTAAATTTAGCCAGAGAATAAATTCTAAGACTAAAGTCTTAAAGCACTAGCATCTAAGGTTTTCGGCTTTTATTTTTTTTATTAATATTAATATTATTATTATTATTATTATTATTATTATTATTATTATTATTATTATTATTATTATTATTATTATTAAAAACTCTATCGTACTTGAGATTTGAACCCACGACCATTGAATTGCTAGTCGAGACTCTTGCCTACTCGCCTACTTAACCGCCTGAAAGTATACAAATATTTATTTTCATATTTGTAACTAAAAATGTTTGAAATATTTGCATAATAAAATAGTAATTAACTAGAAATCACTAAAAGATAAATAATAATATATTAAATTAATTATGTAAAACATTTGATTTCATGGGAATAAACACATAGCAGCAGTAATTAGGCTCAGTTGGCCATTTGTAGGCCATCGCGCAACGGATGTATATTAATATCGTTCTTCTACTTACAACGCTTCACATTTTTCATGGTATCTCGGTTCGTAGGTCAAACTGTCGCTTGTTGTTGGAAAATTCAAATTAATTTTTTCATTTTATTCGGTCTGAGTTCGCGTGTTTGCGCGGGATCGAATTTTCTCGAACAGATATTCTTACAATGTTTTTTTCTTTTTTAATGCGCTTTAATGCGCTGAGGGGAGATGGTTTTGCATTTGTGGTGATGCTCGGGAAGAAGTCATGCCGCAGACTAGTAGATTTGTGCCCAGACAATAAGTGTTGTACCTCTACTATGTCAGTCTTCGCTATACCTACGGCACTTCAGATTTGAAGACGCGGACGACACTGATTTGGCTAATCCCAACTCTTAGCTACTCGGCTAGTGGTCATGGGAGAAGTTAGATTCGTCAGTTCCCCTTTCACAAGCCAGATGATATATTTTTTTTTAAATTCGACCGAAATGAATGAGGTATTTAAGGTTCTTCCCGGTCTTATCGGTTGTTTCTCTCTTTTTTATTTTCTTTTTTATTATACGTTTTCGGTAATAACTGAATGTTTTTTTCTTTGTTTTTTACATCATAAATTGCGAAATATAATTATATTCAATAAAAAAAGGGAAAAACAAAAAAAAAAACCAAAATATAATTGTATTAGGCAAGTAAACATAGTGTAAATCAGATTTCATTAGGGGAGTTAATGTAATTCATTAACATCCTCTGGATATGTATGATGTGCTCACAAGTCTTTGAATTGTTATATTATTCTTTGGTTATCCATGTGGATGCCGTTAATTACTGATTGCAGTCCCAGAAGCTAGAAGCTAGTGATCTACCATTACACACTGATTGGGTATAATGTGGTCATAAATTTCATTATTATTAGCTTAATGTTCATCTTTTTTTCTATTACTGTGTTTTATACCCTACACCACTTGCACTCCAAGAGTATATTAAATTTGTGCGTATGTATGCACTGTCGGCGCATGCAGCAGAAATTGAGATACTGTGCTGAGGACAAACCTAAGTTTGTCTATCCGTCTGTCCATTTGTCTGGTTTATTTTTTCATGTTTGAATTTGATATCGTCATTTTTCCGATATTTTAATGAAATTCGGCACATCAACACACATGTGCACATGGTTTAGCCTAAGGTTGAAACCTATTGAAAATGCTTCGCATCGGATCATTGCTTTGACGACTCTCCATACAAAGCCTTATCTTGAAAAGTCTTTATATGCATGATTGGATTAGGCGAAACTGTGTAGGGTATTTAATGGTGCAGCCTTGTCCTACTACAATGTTTTCATTTGTTTTTAATGTAACTGAAAATGAACAAATATAATACAATAAATAATTACGGCCAAGTAAACAACCAAGCAAACTTCTATTTGATAGGGAGCGAATCTTTTAAACGACTAAACAAAAAAAAAAAACGGAATTTCGATATTCTGTAGCACTCAGTGAGGGTCATCGGCATTTTTTTTTTTTTCGGAGGTTTTCTCAGTTTAGGTTGTACTATGGGTGAGTAGTTTAACGGGTTTCATATCTGTTTTTGATGCCGTATTCAAGGCCTGCTAGAACTTCCTATGTGTTTGCCAAATAGCAAGTCCATATATTATGTACATTATATATAAGCGGGGGAATGTTCACTCCATAGGTGGATTGACGGACAGACATATGCCTAAATCGACTGAAATTGTGATAGTGAACATATGGAAGAATATATTTACCTTATATGACTTTATGAAGCTTTCTTCCAAATATTGGAAAGGTTTTAACTAAGTGAGTACAATGGCATCCTTTGATGGTGGCTATAACAATAAAAAAATATTGTAACGGATGTCTTCACTATATAGTAAAGTGAAGTATAATTGGAATAAATGATAAGTTTATATAACTATTATGTTGAATTTAACTAACGATACCCTAGACTTTGTTTGGCCTTGGTACGCCTCTATACAAATATGCTACGTAAGATTTTATTATATTTGAAATTTTATTTTTTCCCTAAACCTATTCCTTACTTATTAATGACTTTACGAGTACTTAAAGAGCTTAATGACATTTTTCACACGAAGCTTTTTTTTCGTCCGTTAAGAGATTAAAGTAAAATAAATCTACGTATCCCTTAGTTAGGATTAAAAAAACCTTTTACCTCGTCCACTATATTTAATGACCAAAAATACATATAAAAAATGTACATAAATTTTTATTACTGTTTTATGGGTTTTTCGTGTGTCCCAACAAACGATATTGATTTCTTTTCGATATGTTTAAGATAACAAAAAAAGTAAGAGAAATAAAATGAATTTCTTTCTTTGTCTCATTGTCAGTCTCTAGCGATTGAAGCTTTTATGTGTAAGTGCTTAATCGGATATCGCCGGAGGGGCTTTTTTACTTTTCTTCGGACAACCACAAGTCACCGGAAGCTAAAGTACCAATTAGGTTAGATATGAAACGGTATGAGTTGAATTTTCGGTAGAGAGCTTGCGAAGACGCAATGCCGTATGACAATTGTCACGGTGCAGAAGCTATGAGTTGCCTCGCTATGATTCTGACGAACACCAGTACGTAATTAACGATCTGTAATAGTGACATATTCCCTTGTCAGCAATTCGCCGCAAACCCTTTGTAATGCATCACATCACGATAATCGAAAAAAGCATAATTTTACCGCTTCTTTATCGGTGCAGTATGCAGTCACTGCCTGGCAGTCGGTGGCAATATTTTGATTTTTTTGCTTTTATGCCCAAATACTTTTGGAAGATATCCTTACGAATTTTCCAAAATGGAAGAAAATTTTCAAAGTACTTTCTTCTGTTAACACAAAACACGAATTTTGGAAAAATCATTTTTAATAAAACAACCGAAAACGTTACGATATTGATAACAACAACTGTAGTTGTTAGCAAATACAAATCACATTGCAAAAGGATGCCAACAGGCAACTGTGGTCGCCACTGCTAAATAAAAGGCTATCGGAGGCTGTGAGTTGAATTTCGTTTTTTTTTTTTTTTTGGTATATTCGTCGGACATTTACGATTTAATTTGTATGCCTTTCAAGACTCAATTAATATTTATTTTTACATATATTAAGCAATCAGTTTCCCAGCATATACCCATTCGACATATTTTGTTTCAGTAATAAACTGAACATAAAACAAGTGAACATGTGAAAGCATTATTGTCATCGGACAGAGGCAATCGTTAAATACCTTAACTCCAATATAAGGTCAAATCCATTCATGGAAATTCTTATAGGGGGCGGGAGAGGGGGGTGGAGGGGAGGCATAGTTTGGACAAACTGTAGGCAACTTAACTTTATTATACCCCACGTCTACAAGTGTGGGTGGACGTGTATAAAATTTTAAAGAATTTAATATAGATCCGCTCTTTATTAGACCGATCGGCTGAGAATCAATTTGTGTTATATGTCTGTCCATGTATATTTGTGTTTATCCGGCCGGCTGAACCGTATCGTATAGCAATAATGAATCCTTTTCAGAACAGACATATTTTACGACCAGTTCCTCTATAACGCCTTATTAAAGAAAAGATGTTCTCAGCAAATATTCACTAAATCGCTATTAGTGATTAATATTTCTTTCATAACGCATAGATTTCTTCCCCTATCTTTTATCACTGATATCATTTTCCAAAATATATTCATTAAGAACACGACGACAATATGTTCTAATATTGTATTGGTTTTCATACGAATAGACAGACGTCCAGCCAAAAGTAATTTAATTCTTCTCAACTAGAAATTCGTGAAGCTGGGTCATCTTTTAAGAATGCTGATACTACGAAATGAAAATTTGAGAACTTGAGACCGGAATATCACTTAAAACTATAGAACAATTTGTAGTGATGTAAATTTTTCGAATTAAAATGATTGAAAGCAATATTCACAGATAAATATCGTTTCCATTTAATTTGAGATTATTATTAAATTTTTCTCTTTGCTTTTGCTTATCAGCCATGGTCCAAGCGTACGTCAACAATTCATACGTACATGGCTCAAAGCCCTGAAATCTAATCTCTCAAGTTTCTCAGAGGAAAGTTATCAAAAAATCGAACCTCGATCGAGGCCTTTAAATTATATCCGAAATTTAATTAAAAAATATTTAGTATTTTCTAAAAATTATTATTATTATTATTATTGTTTACCTTGTAGCCAGCCAGCGAAATAAATTGTAAGACAAAACTCGTAAAAAGCTCTGGCAGCTCTAAGTCCATCTATCGGCTTTACTGAAAACACTAGCGCACTTGAGATTTGAATCCACGACCATTGAATTATTCGTCGAGGCCCTTTGACTATTCAGCCACTCAGGCGGACAAAATAAAAAATATATATATATATGCGTTTACAAGGGTAACTAAAATGTAGCTCTTTCCATGTTGACATTTATGTACATATATGCGTAAATATTTTCCTACTTACATGGCTTAAATAAATGTTTGTGTGTACAAATTGCATTGGCCTGCATATCGTATTATATACCAAAATCAATATCGAAAATTAATAATGAGTTGACATGCCGGAGTACATTCGCAATTGCGAACATCTATGGGTATCGATAATATATATATATCTATATTTATACATATATATGTGTCTGTATACATGTGAAAATATGTTTACATATATTCATTTAAAATAGTCCTCTCAATATAAAAATATTCATAATAACAAATATGACGGCCTTCTATGATGATGTTATACACTCGAGTATTTTCGTGTTTTTCCCTTTGTTTTTCCTTTCTTTTTTTTTTTTGTTTTTCTTCCTTTTACTTTTACTTCCAGTCAATAAATATTTAAATTTCAGCGGATATATAATACGTAAACAAATTTTATATATGCATGTATGTATGTATGGATATGTGCGCAGTTTCGTGAAATCACGTTTTATTTGCATTAATAAAAATAAATTTAACATTAGTGGTATTAAATTAAGTAGGAACGACTCAGACTATCATCATATTTATTACGATATGACGTGTCCATCGTAAAATTTTTGCCTTTTATTCTTCGTTTATATGTACGTATGTGTAATGACATTTTATTATAACATATTTCTGTGTTTGAAAAAAAAAAAAATACATTGAATTACACTCCTGAGCACTTTTACGCAATGGCTTTTTGCAATCTTCAATTAGTGCGCAGATCAATCCATTTTCTTTCACTCTTATATCAAATAGTACGCACTGCAAACAAAACAACTTCAACTTTTATTAACTTAATCCAGGCAACGGTGCCTCCATCTAAATGGATGGACGAATTTAAAGAAAGCCATTAAAAATGAATGTGAAATTGTTGTGATGAAAAAATATCGTCATCCTCCATTATAAGCACGATGTTTGTGGTAAAGCAATTCTCCTAATTTGGCGATCGATCAAAAAACAAAATCCTCGCTTCGGTTGATGCAAGTAAACGCGGCGAATATTCAATCGTTTTATGAGTCATTCACTGCACTTCGCACTAGTGCAGAGAACTATCTACTGTCTGAAAAATCCTTCATTTAAGTTTGAAAACACTTAATAGAGTCTTCTTCTTGAATAATGAAAAGTAAAACCATTTAACGACAAAATTTTCTTGGCAATTAAACAATCAATCAATACTTTATTTAAAGGCCAAAGGTAAATTGTTGCCATAAACTATGCTTTTCAAATAAAAATGCAATCTTCATAGGGTGAAGAAATTAAGTAGGCAGAAATTCAATAGGGACCTCGCTTTAAAGAGGCCAAACAGCTTTCCCGAACACTAACCACATCCGTAGGTTGTTATTTAATTTCAATAAAAATACAAGTCACATGTTCGTTTGGTGAGAAAGTGAACGATCTCGTAGGTCTAAAGGAGTTTCGTCATGTCTAGTCAAGTACGTACTATATACACAATAATAGCATATTCAGATTTGTGTACTTGGGAAAAAAATAGATGCTTGCATGTACTCTGATCAGCGACATCTATTGATGAATATGATAAAGTAATGCGAAGTATCAGTACACATAACGATTAAATCCGATGATATTGATCTTTCCCCCGACATAAAATAACAGTTTTCCATTCATTTTATTGAATTATTTATTGAATTAATCAGTGTACAAACAATTACTTGTGTTGTTTGATTTAAAGAAACCTGCTGCCGAAGCTCATCAAACACGTTTAGAAGCTTACGGTGGTGCTGCTCCATCCTCCTAACAGTTCAAAAGGGCCGACTATAATGTCGATGACAAAGAACGGCCTGAAGGAGTGAACAAATTCGAAGACAATGAGTTGCAAAACTTAGTGGCTGCGAAGAGAAAGCTTTTTAAAAGTGTGCCATATACAAATTGTCATAAAGGTAGAAACAATGCATAGCTAGATATGGGCAATACTTTGAGTAAATTATTTTTTTATCACTTTCGTACAACAAACGTGTATTTTCTATACAAAAATTTCGGTTTCATATTGATATACCCGATATAGCCTATGCCTGCATGATGCCAGTGTCCAATTATTTATTTGCCAGGAAATCTTCAAAGAGATATAAGACAACATCACCATATATACCTAGATATGCTTATCTGCTTGTTTTTATATTAGTATACGATTTATTTGTGAAGAAACGACAACACTTTTAAGGCAACGATGGCATGTCACGCCTTAAAAATGAATATTTTGAAGATAATTAATAGATTGCAAAGAAAAATATTTACGAAAATTGATTTTATTGTACGCAAAATACAGAGTGTTTTCGATTCTTTTCATTATCCTTTAATTGCGTAAACATTACACGCGTCGTCTCGCAGACAGAAGTTTACCCCACGCTTCAACGAATAGTTCAACTGAACTGGGCTTAAAAGGACAAGAAAGCGAGTTCAAAAAAAAAAAAAAAAAAAATAACTGCAACAATTATAAGCAAGCATAACATGCCCCCCAAACTATAAGGCCTGCGACTCCTGCACTTCTGCAGATATACGGACAAAATTAGAAATAAGCACATTTTTCAGTAAATAATGCCGCAAGTTACGCAACATATGCAAGTAACTGTATTATGTAAGGAAGAATAGCTCGATCTGTAATTTTGAAATTCTTCTGAACTGTCGACCATGTCAATATAGGGGTTGGGGGATGGGCAAAATAATATCAACATTATGTACCACAGTACACCTAATTCTTTTTTTACATGATAGATATGTTCGTTTGTTTTCTTTTGAACTCGTATTAAATCAAATTTGTGTAAAAAGAGAATTCGGTGTACCATCTTATTGCGTGTTGGCAACACTGCTCCCGTGTAAATAATACGGCGCGTATGTAGTGCAAGTCTTGTAGGTTATATTTCAGTGGCGGTTAAAACAAGCGATCGTTGAAATCTGTGATCTCAGTGATCTTTATGATCTCTCAGGGGTGAGAAGTGAAGGTCAAGTCAATGGTGCTCGGCTAGTGGAAGCGTCTGTAGTAAAACCAGCTGAGCGATTTAACGTTTCACGAATAATCGTATCCACGGTAATGACAGCATACAAAAAACATAGTAAATGTATACATATGTGTATACATATAATATATATATCGTATATATATATATATATATATATGATATTACATCTTTAAAAGAAACGCTGAATTCGAGCGTTGTAACCATGATTTCAACGAAAAGATGAATCGATATCGAAATCAACGCAGTCTTATGCACGAGGATTAAAAATTCATAAAATGTTACGGATTTAAAATATGTCTTCGATTATTGGCACAATAAGAATTTATTTTGATTATGTTACGTTTCGATATCTCTCTATAGGTCAAACATGGAATGACACGTGTCATTTATGTATATGAGTATGTGTGTGTGTGGGCAGCGTTGACTATTATGTGTAAAATTACAGAGATTCGGATAATGTACATATGTGCTTCTTGATAAACTTAATATTCACATATACATACATACATGTCTTAAGCTCACAACTGTGGCAATCTGTAACTAATTTGCATTTATTTCTGACTTCAACAGTCTGACATGATCATGGCTAACCGAAATTTTTAAATATCTTGTGACCATGTCATGTCGTCTGTCACGCTTTTCATTTGCAAATGAATCAATTTTATTTCGAAGAAGATAATTACAATGCAACACAAACCAAAATTTAATACAAAAAATTTGTAAAAATTTATTATTAAAAAGCTATCACATAATTAATAATAAACATTAAAAAGAGAAATTCTTTCATATATATATATATATATATACATATATATACACATATAGGTAGCAGATAATATATATATCTATAATTGAGATTAAATTCTTTAAAGCACTGTGAAGTAAGCATTTTAGAAACCGTGTGTAAGCATTTTAACTGTGAAGTAAGCAAATAAGAAACCACAATATATGGGAAGAGTTTCTAGGATGATTGTGAAAACTCTTTATGCAATCAAAGTAAAGTTTCATGACATCACTCTTGCAGTATTTCGTCAATGAAAACTCTCATCTCTGTATGACATTATGTCGGGGCCTTGAATTATTCCCTCGGAGAGTGATTGATTATGCAAAAAAAAAGAGGAAGGAAAAAAAAAAAATAACCCAACACATAAAACATGAAAACATAAATCGATTTAATTTAAATTAGTAAAGTTAATCTCAATTAAAATTATTGCGATAATAAATTGAGTTTATGTTTTGTGTTTTATCTAAAATCTAATACAATTGAGGTTTAAACAGAGCAAAGCAAGTAAGAGAATTATATTTGGCTGAGATCGAATCTTTTTTGCACACACATTCACCATCTTTATGAAAAAGAAAAAGAATGAAAAAAGAAAAAATAACTAAAAACGTAATATTCATACTCTACAATATTGAATGGGCGTGGTTGATTTTCTTTTTTTATCGTGCGTCCATTGTTGCTTAGAAGTAATGCGCAAAACAACTCAAATAGCAGAAGATTTCTCAATTGATGTTGTGCTATGGGCTTCGTCCTTGACCTATTTGGCTCATTTTCGATACCAATGAGCGTGCAACAATATCCAATTATTTCACTAAATTTCAGGCCGATAGCTTATTTTTTTCACGGCCAAAAAAATCTCTACCACAAATGGACAGATGGACATGCTTAAATCGACTCAGAATTTCATGTTGATGCAAGATATCTATACTCTATAGATTATCTGAATCCTCTTTCTGGGTGTTGCAAACGTGTTGACGTGGTGGTATATACGTGGTGGGTATATGCTTTAGTAAAATATTGGAAATGAATGAAGTTTTACTGACAAATCGTTTTTGAACTCATATACATATTACAAAGTGTCTAGGTATCTAGGTTCTATAGAGACAATGTATCCACTTGTAGTCAAGTGTTCTTTGTTACTTACTTGCTTGCTTGCTTAATACAATCGTAAGTGACAGTAAGGCAACATGAATTGATATACTTTGTTGTGTACGTGTGCAGGATAAGATTGCATCTGTGTATCTTTGCAAGAAATTATGCCCTTAAGGAACAATAACTCAACAAAAAAATTGCTATATATAGAAATTGCAAAAAATTTCTGGAATGTTTTATGTAAAAACACAAGGCGGGACAGTAAGACACTATTCAGACTTGTAGCAGTGTAAGTCCTCGATCATATGGTCGCGAACAGACAAGTTTGTGTTAAAAGCCACCTTCTGAATGGATCGGTAATATTATTTCAAATCGACAGTGACCATCGGTAAATAGAATCGTTTCGTCTGCAACGCATAGACATGGAAATGAAATTTTTCATAGCGTATTCTAATGTACATGCATTCTTCGCCAGATAGGCATCAGGTAGTTTGTGCAACAATGTCTGGCTTAGCTATTCGAGCAAATGATTCAAATTAAATATCATAAAATATACACAGCGGTATATGGGGCGGTAACGTATGGCAACTTTTCTAATTAACGGAAAACTATTAACGCGACATATTTACTCTGCAGAAAGTCGACAAACGTCGTTACAAACAATTAGCGAAGTATATAACGTTTAAAGTGACAGCACTTTTTGTCATTTGGTTGTAATTACGCGATGAAGCAAAATTTGCTTTGGTAGATAAGTCAAAGACAGCCTCAATCAAAAGCATAGAAAAACCGCAATGACTTCGCGAACGATTTGCCTGAAACTTTCACGCACAAGGCAAATTTGAGTTTGAGAAGGACGTCAAAGAAGTTGAATACTTCGTGACATCGTGACCATGGTTTGCGGTATTTCAAAAAACTTATTTAAGCGCATGATTTGTACGAAGCGTTTGTTTGTTGACGCTTTGCACCTCACGCTTTAAATAATTTAAATTTTTATGAAGAAAGCTTTGCATTGAACATGACAAGGCGAAAAGCATGCTTGTAGAGCGTACTTCGTATTTGCTTGATTTGTTTGTATTCTCGCCTATTTCCTGATAGCTGAACTCAACCTGCCACCACAGGGAACGTCTTATCGCTATATTACAAAAGACTAAGAACCGCTGGCAAGGTCGATTTAGACGATTCGTGAAAAATGAATTAAAAAAAAAAACGAAATGCAAGCTTAAACTGATTGATGGGGCCAGGCGATAGGCATACACTTTGAACAAACAGTTTAAGTTTGAACAACAGAAGAAAAGTCTTTGTATTTTCCAATATTCTGTATATGAACGGTCTCCGATCCCCTTCAAAGGAATTTTTATAAGATGTTACGTAATACTTTTTTGGATATTCTGTGTGTGTGAACGCGGGCTTATCTTGAATTGAAAGGAACAATATTTTCATGTAAAATTTAAAGATTTAGAAAAGTTTATATTTAAAGAAACCTGGACGTTTTCTTATACCCATCACTGAAGGATGGAAGGTACATTCATTTTGCCTAAGCCGTAGCTTCAGAGACCTTAAAAATTAAATTTATATTCTTGATCAGTAGGAAATTCTGAATTGATTAAGGTATGTCAGTCCGTCCGGGTGGTGTGCAAAATGAAGGTATCGTCTTCAAATTGGATGGAAACATTGCGAGCTTTTGCCCGCACGTTGGTATTGAAAATGGTCCAAGTTGTTTAGAGCACAAGTTCGCAACTCAAAGCCCGTTTTTCCAGACAATAATTGATGGGTTTTCGCGTTTGTACATTCCTCAAATGAAGATCTCTCTAAAAATGCGTTAATTGTAAAAGAAATATGATAGACACCACGACCTGGTGGATTAATTTTTTCTTCATCATACCAGCGATATGGGTATCAAATAAAAGGACGCGGAGAATAAAAGGCGACAAGATAAGTTAATTATGGTTTTCTTAGTCAAGTGGTGAAAGGTGAAAGATAAATTTTAGTCCCATTCACTTTTTTATGACAATAATAAAAAAAAAACAGTATGGTGGTGGGTATGCGAGATTCGTTCCCAGTCGAATATAACTTTCTTAGTTCTTCTAGATTTTCTTCAACATTGTTCGAGATACTTTCATAATTTTATATTGCACTTGTGTAGTTGTGCTGCTAGTACCCTTAGGCACCTTAACTCAACAAGGAAAGTTTAAGTTATTCAATTAGTTCAATAGTTTGGTCAACCAGCTCAAGTTTATTAAAAAATGAAATTTCCCCTTTTTTTAAAAAAAAGAAAAAGATAGAGGAGCCTATTTGCAAATATTAGTTTCTTAATTAAAAATTCAAAATCAACGCCTTTTATATAATTTAAAAACTCACACTTTCTTTGCAGTTTCTTCGCTTGAATTTAAAACAACTTCAGGTATTAGTTCTTGAACTTACCTGTAAAAGAATAAGAAATAAAGAAAAAAGAAAACAAAATTAATAGATATAACATACATTATTATTTAACATCTAAGAAAATTAAATTCGATCGGGACAGAATCTTCCCATCACCGTTTACCTCAAAAAAAGACAAAAGAAGTAAAAAAACAAAATTTTCATTCTCTATAATATGGAGTAGGGGCAGTTAATTTCTTCTATTTCCAAAACAAGAGCCTTTGTCGTAGAGGCATATGGGCTTCGTGGGCGTGTTCGTTGAAAAGTTCAGGCCAATTCCAAATTCTTTTGTAGGCGATACCTTCACTTTCACTAGCGGAAGAATGTTTACCACAAATACTATAAAGCCACGCAAACAGACAGATGGACAGACGGATAGGCGGACATATTTAGGTGTAGTCCAAATTTAAAACTGGCCATGAATTTTTATACTTTGTGCGGTTTTTGAAGCTTGTCGCTGCGCGTTATAAAGGTATTTAAAAAACCTAGGTAGGCGTGGTATATTTTTTCCATTTTTGCACGCAAATGCTAGAGAATCGCCCAAGGAATACGTATTCAAAATTTTTGTACACTTGCTTGCTATAGTTTCTGAGTAATGAGCAAAAAACCAATTTTTTATTTCCTTTGAAAAACAGAGGTGTTCTGAGATTATGTGGTGCTGTGGGTATGTTGTTAGAGCGATTTATTCCATTTTCACTGCCAACCTGCGTGCAAGAACTTCCAATGTTTCTGCCAAATTTGAAATTGATAGCTTGATTTTTGCGACCAGCAGAAGGCTTACAACAGACATTACGCAGCCGGACAGGTGGTCAGGCGGTCAGACGTACAGACGTACAGACGTACTTGGTGGCATCTCTGAGGCTTTCTTCTGGGCGTTGCAAACGTTTTGGCAAAATGAATATACCCCTCATCCTACGACGGTATAAAAATATCTAAGGATTCTGAGAAAGCTTACGAAATTTTATCTTTTACTATTCTTAATAAACTACTAACTGTGAACAATTCATATATACATACATACATATGTAAAATCACTCACTAATTATCCGGTTGGATGCCTGTCAAAATTTAATCGTTTACTATCCTTAATAAACTCTACTAATTGGAAATAATTCATATATATACATGCATATATATATATATATCTATATATATCTGTATATATATCATTCACTAATTCTCCAGTCGGATACATGTCAAGAATTCATGACATCTTACCATTAACTTACAACGTGCTATTGATGCTATTTTTGTATTTTTTAAAGCAATGGAAAAATCGAAATTTCGTTTGTCAGTTAGCTGTGTTGGTGTTCTTGTTCTGTTACTGAGAAAAAATACGTTCACAATCAAGCTTTGGCTTGGAAGATTTTACGGCGACTTTTGTCAGTCGAAAAGTCAAGTTTATCGATGGTTTGT
>CCAG010008743.1:0-10645 GCA_001077435.1 Glossina morsitans morsitans | reverse complement strand
TTTAGCAACTTATCATACTGTGAAGACTATTTCTTTGACGGCGTTCCGGGCATCTTTGCAAAAAAATTTGTATCTACAGCGGCTGGTGTCAGTCACTTCAGCCACTAGAGATAAGCAAGGACAGTACTAAGATAATACAAGACCTTCCAGTTTATGTTAAAGAAAACATTAGCCTGGTAGCCAGGTAGCCAGGATTTGCTTTAGTCAGAGTTTATTGCTCTTCTAGTTTTGGCGATTGTCACTAGAAAAAACTTACGATCCCCCACGTCGTACTGTGTATCTCCGCACGAACGCAAAAGATCACTAGCATAGCTTTTCACTCTTCCAAGCGAACGGAAAAATCAGTTCCTTGTTAAGTTAATTTACCAAAAGGTTGGATAGTCAGCTTAGTCAGGTGTTCTTAGTTAACCCCATTTAGACCAAAATTAAACTTAGCGCCGCTAGCATGGAAGAAGACGAAGATGTGACCTTAAAACGGGTCCACCCAGTAATGTAAACATATAGCGAACATAACTATATTCTACTGCTGCAGGATACAGCGCTACTTTAAATCTGCTCGGGCTGACAATCTATTTGATATTGAATGGTAAGGAGTACAGGAACATTTGAACGATTAGATAGGAAAAGCTACGCATTCATCCATTTATAGTCAACACCACGTCTTTACGAAAACTTACGCTGCACGATAAAAAACAAAGATAAGATTTTAATATAAAGAAATTGCAATACATTGCAGTACGAGGCAGTACTGGACATTAGCAAACACGTAGCTATACATTGAGGACATGCTGCAGAAGGAGAGAGGCTGTGTTTATCAATGCTGGCACATATCCAACACTGTGTGTAGTGTATCGAGCTGTGGCCTTCTGATTCCCTTGAGCTAACTTAAGGGTGTCCTTGTTATTGCGAATATTAATCATTCAATCAATTCACGCCGTGCTTGAATTATTTAGATAACTTTTTTAATTTTAATGATCTCCAGCGACACTTGTTATGCACCATATGAAGAGAATCACGTATTGGAGTATTGGATCCATAATATATTGTACGAATACGTTTAGTCCTCTCAATGAAAGCTAAGACATGCCTTGATAATCTGGCTGTTAAAAATATCATGACACTGAAACTCCACAAAAGCGGCAATAAACACTACATGGGCGGTTCTATTGCGAGGCGATTTTTCGACGATTGCGATAAGTAAGAGACAGCGAGAACTTGAATAAGCTGTTTATCACATGGCACTTCACGGCTGTTAATGTATTTCCGCCCATCTTAGGCGCTTCTATCAGATGGTCATACAACATATGTTTAAGAAAAAAAGTTCAACTACGCAAGGATACAGTGTTTTCTACAAATTGATAGGCTGGAATGGGAAAGACATACAGACACATATACACATACTACATAAAAAGTAGAAACGGACATTTCAAATTTTCTTCACTTGTAAGAAATAAGCGTTTCTTTCACATCGCGAAGCATTCCAATCACTTTCTATATTCTATGCACAGGCATAGTACTTAAGATAGCCTTAAGGGAACCGACATTGGCTGTAGAAAATGGAATCTATGAAGGCCAAGATTGGTCTTCTGATCGCCAGAAAGACCGTTCGCAACTTCATGGAAGATTTTCACAAACATGAATATTCTTTAGTGTTGTGTCTCCAATATAAAGGGATTATAGAAGTAATTTCCTTATGGTTAGGTTCTTATCCTATAGGTAGACAGGCATTAAGCGAATTGACCAAATATTGAATTTTTAATTGTGCTAATACATGGGCAATTGGATTAAATGGACAGCCAACGAAAACTCGATGGAGAAGTCCAATAATCCCTGATCGAATTGTGAAACATTGTGTTGTCATTTACTTGATTGTAAGAAATTGCAAGACAAGAAAAGCTTATAAAGTAAGTAAAGTTCCTTGAAAACCATAATTTTCTTTTTTAATTACAAGCAAAAATTTGATGACCAAAATTTTCCAAAATTAAGGCGAGAAATGCGTCCATATGCTACTCCTTTCCTAATTCCATTGCTTGTACAATTATAAGAATCAAAAAAAAAAAAACCTTTGCTTTGGAAATTCTTGGAAGCGTAGCCTGTACGGCTCAGTCCATTCTTTATTATTATTATTTTTCTTTTTTTTGTTTCTAAAATAAAAATATTTTCGACTCCAAGAATTTTAAACAAAGCAAAGCAAAAGTCTTGCGTAACGATATCAAAAAGTATTTTCATGAAACGCACTTTTTTGGTGATTGTTTGGGATTTCAACGAAATTGTGCGGCATGCAAATTAGAAATATTTGAGTTTTTTAACAATAAACAGAGCAAACGAAATCATTGTTATACTTCGGTTCCTTCAGAGCGAAAGAGAGAGAGAGAGAGAGAGATCGAGGGGGAGAGGGAGAGAGGGAGAGATAATGTATCCAAACGAAATGTTTACTTTACATTCGAACATTATGCGTGTTACAGGTGGTATGGGGGCCTTTTGTGCTTTGTTGTGCGCACATTATGGTTCAAAGTCTTGTTGATTTTAATTTCTTGTTTATTTGCTTGTTGCTGTGAAGGAAACTACAAAAGTATTTCTAATAGAATCGCCGCCAAGTAAAGTCTTGAAAACACGGTTGATATTCAAATTGTGTTTGGTTTTGCATTTCTGCGATCGTTTGGTTGAACGTAGTAGCAGTAGGAAGGCGAAGGATGTCTTAGCTTATATTTTGAATACATGTTTCGGTTTGTCCGCTCGTTTCGATTCGATTTGGTTTATCTCTAATCTGTTTTTTCATTTATAGTAGCTGCGGTTTGTTGACTCTTTTGTATCGCTACCACCTTAAGAGACTTAAGGTACAAATAAACGTACAGGTAAACTGGCAGACAGATCGTTCGCAAGTGATCAATCGATCGATTCATGCCAACCAACTAACCAACTAAGTTTAGAACAAGGCCAATACAAATATTATATACACATATATATCTATCGTATATATATCGCATATATATATATATAAAACGAAATAAAGAAAAATGTTTAACTATTGTGCTTGTCCCACTTCAATGCCGACATAACGATATCATACAGCGTTAAATTGCCAAATTCAAAATTTATGGCTTGACTTCATGATTTTCATAAATTTTCATTTCCGAAACGTGTCCTTCTTTGTCATTGTTTCAATTTTCAGCTCTTCTCTTCTTCTGCTAACCAAGAACGATCTAGTCAAGAACCGACAACAACAACAACAACAACAACAACAACGGCAGCAACAGCAATAACAACAGTAGCCCTCTTCTTCTTAGGCTTCATTTTCTTCAAAAAAAGACGTATTGTGCATAACTCCATCGAATATAAGATGAAGCGGCCAAGATTTGTTTCGTATGCCGCGAAGAACGAAGGGAAAGAAGTCAGAAGTTTTAGTTAAGTTTGTTTGAGTTCATGAGTTGCAGTTTATTTGCATGTGATTGAAATGTGACTTTAATATTTGTATTGATGCAATAAATTTATTTGCACACAGAGAGAGAGAGAGAGAGATTCGGTATAAAGACAAAATCAGATATGTATGCAAATCAGATCTTTTGTTATTTCGTTATTCGGCAAGAGAAATTCCTTGGTAAAATATATATATATATATTTGTGTATATATGCATTTCGCTTACACACACACACGCGCACAAAGAAATACACGAAAGTTATAACCGAGATTTCGTTTTAATGTTAGGAGACATTTTTCAAAATCGTGGAAGTTCAACTTACAACAACAAGACTTCTCATTTCTTCCTTCTATATGAGTAGATTTTCGTGACAAATCGACATTATAATGTGAAATATTCCATAATACATACACAAACAGTGCATCATATATATGTTTATATTTGTGTAACATATAATGATTATCTTCGTCATATAAAAATGTGCAAAGTTTATGCTTTTCCAGTGGTGCAGTCGCTACATCGTAATTGCACTCAATACTGATATTAGCCAAGGGCGGTTGATTCGTCTCGTCGTTTGTAGCATCTAGAAATAGTTAATGAAAATCTTCCCTAATCTTGTTTTCTTATAATGCCTTGAGAGCTTTATTTTGGACGGATCCTTGAGTCATATTTAAAGTTAAAATTTTTTTCTTTTCTTCTTTGATAACACAAAGAGGCATTTTTTTAACACGTCTTACTATTATCGGAACCATTGCAGGACAATTTTCAAATTTCGCGCTTGAGAAAAATACCTCAAAAGTGTATAAAGCCCCAGGAATTCTTGTCTTAGGTAAGGAAGAACTTTCGTAGCCTCTTTCGTAGGGGTTTCATCAAATTTCGAACACATTTAAACAAACTATATTAACCCAAATATATGGCATTTCGGTTTATAATCTCTTGGTAAAGCCATTAATTTATCAAAATAGAACTTCTGCGATTTGCGGGCGAAATATTGAGCAAAGCGATTTTCGTATCAACCTTTAACCATTAGGAGAAGTTGGCAGAGATCTATGTTTGCCAATTCCTAATGATGTGTGTGGTGTCAATGCGATGGCCTCAGAGCAGATAATGGCTTCTGTAACGTCTTTTTTTTTCTGTTATATAATCAATTACTTAGGAGATGTTTCCTATACGTTATGAACGGTGATGGTCGAGGAGAAAGAAGTGCGGAAAGAGCGAAAGACAGGGGGCGACTGCAGCTTGGGTGGTGCTTGGGCTCAGTGCGGAATACACAATACAAATCGATTGATTCAACCAATTAGCGTACTGACACCAACTGAAGCCCAGACAAGTAAAATGGTTTAAGCGGGGCTGAAAGTCACGAGTCTCTCTCCGCTTAATAAGAACAAAAATAATAATAGAAGTAAATAACGGGGTAATCGAGGATATCTATTGAAATTTTGGACGAGCATATAACTGAAGTCTATGCGCCGTGACAGAATCAAGCAACGGACGCCTTAAAGTATGTATAAAACATAAGCCATCCCTAGCAGCTCAGGACTTTGTCTTCGGCTCCTCCGAGCAATATTTAGGAAAGATTTTCAAAATGTTATGTGGGACAAGATGTCTGTCTATCTCGCTGATAGATAGAAAAGGATTACATTTGGATGACCCAATTAAGATTATTTTCGAAACGATGAACGCAACAAACACACTTAGGATTATTTTTAATTGAGCTAAAATACCGATTACATGAACATGTTTCTGAAAATATTTTAATTCCTTTAGAATGTTTGGCAAAAGTGCGTGCGTAATTGACCAACTGGAAGGGAAAAGGCTCGTGTTAAGAGACACCAAAAAGAAAAGTGCTGAGTAATTAAAAAACCTTTAAATTAGAGCTCATGTAAGTGAAATTCCAGGCCTACAGACAACCCATTACACAAACTAATAGAAACGTGTGCAAGTCAAGCATTCTTCTAGACGTATAAATAAGTGACTGTATTAAATACACATTAAAGGCTTCCTCGAAAGAAAGACTAAGACTAAGACGAACACTAAAGAAAATCAAGAATCAAAAAAAAAAAAAAAAAAAAAAAGAAAAAAAGACAAGAAGATCTTAAGATGCTTGTAAGTTAAGCGAAAAGAAAATTGTTAACTAAACGCGTTGTCGCAACCATTGTCGGTCGTCACATCAAACAAGACCATAAATCTTGCTAAGAAAAAAAAGTGGCCAAATCATTTGCATCCTACAAGATAACTCGTATTGAACCCAACCGAACTGAATTGAACTGAACCGAAAAAAGACAAGAGCTAAATGAAATCAAATGAACGGTCGGATGAACGGTTGTGCAACCAAAAATGGTTGAGAAAAAAAAAAAAAAAAAAAACGAAGTAAATAAACGCAACAATACATGCATTTGCGTTTTCTTAGCCCCTTTTTCTCTGGGGCCGCTTTATGCTAGCCATGTCTGTGATTGTCTGCCTCATCAGGAGATATTGATGCAGCCAGACAAATGCCAGAGATGAAAAGGACGTACCGGTGATGGGCTGATGACGATGGTGATGATGATTATGATGACGATGATGACGATGATGACGATGCATTCAAGTTATATAGCAAAACGTTTTGCATGTAAGACTGCATTATGCAGGCGCTGATGATGATGATGATGATAATGATGATGATGACGACAGCGACGACAAGTAAACGCATTTTATACTTGTGTAGTATTTGTGCAACGTTTAATAAACAAGATCTCATGTCGATTGCCACAAATTAGTGAAATAAATTATAACCGCTTAAAAGCCCCAGAATGATTGCATTTCAATGCAGTTCATTTGCCGGCCGTTTAGCGAGGGATTATGATCAACTCTCTCGTTTTCTGTCTGCGCAAAACTTTCAACATAACTTAAGGCATTACATGCATATTTGCTAAGAACTTAGTTGCATGTTTTCTAGATGATTTGCTTCATTTATGACACACACACATACACACACACACACGCGCGCTCATGCACAAAAACACAGGAAAAGTCAACCTTAAGGCGATTGTTGTTCTCCTTGGTTTGAAGTTCAGTGTGGTTCAGTTCGTTTCATAGCATTACATGGCTCTCATTATCATCATCATCATCATCATCATCATCATCATCCTCAACATCATTGTCGTCATCAGCGTTATTTTATATTTGCTATTATGAACTTCGAGCTCTATGAGTAGCCAACTTAGTAATCGTCATCATTTGGTTTACATCTTAAGTTTGTTGTAGCTGTTGTTGTTTCTATTTTTTTATTTTTTTGCCATCTTTTTCGCTTATAGTCTTTTGCCTCTGATTAATTTATAACATTGGCTTAATTGCCTGCAATGTTTCGCTGTTTGTGTCCGATTTGCTGTTTAAATGCCATTTGATGATGATTTTTTCTTCTTCTTCTTCTTCTCCTTCTTGATTGTTATAAGTTTTTGCTCTCGCTCTGCGCTCTCCGTGTCTGTTTGTCTAGGAAACTATTTGAACATTGGTTTTACTGTTGTGTACCTATGACGAAACAGTAGGAGTTTTGTAATCGTTTTACATTCAAAAAGTAATTTAACTAAAGCTAAAGGATTCAGTGGTCGATGTTTTTTGTTATTCTTATGGTTTTTCTACATGTTGTTGTTATTGTCGTTGTTGTAGAGTAATTGTTGTCGAGTAATCATTTCATAATGGCCTTAGGTTGTGGCTTGTCTTGGGTTAAATATGAAATTCAATTTTTTCCCTTATCCCGATTACCTTTTAGTTCATTGTTTATGGATTGCTTCGTAAGTATTTACATGAGCTTTTTTTTGTTGTTTTCTTCTTGTTAAGCTATGAGCTTAAGTATCGCTAAAAAGCTAATAGTCCTTCCGTTAAGACGATTAAGTGGGCGGTAATTGTCATGAAATTATTTTCATATGACTTTCGTATGATTTATTATAAGTTGGAATATGTACGTATGCGTGTTTGTGTGTATGTGTGTGTGTGTGTGCGTGTGTGCGAGGAAAACTCGATCAAGAGGCGGTAAGTTGTTTCAGGTCAATGATCAGTGATAAGAGTATAAAATAATAAATACTCTCCGAGTCACGAAAGACGAAATGGGTCGGACGAGAGTTTTATTATCAAGTCTAAGTTGTTGATGTTAATCTTTAGGCTGTTTCTATCAAAGGTCGGTCTAACGGTGCTTTGATGGAAGATGGATCATTTCAAGTAAATCATTTAAAAATAATTGGAAAGCTCTCTGATCTATTATTTATATTGCGAGGACGTTTCCGTCCCTTTCCGAGGCTGAGGTAGCTCAGCGGCCCAGGGGTGGAAAATTAACGCAAGACATTTTTATTTTGCAGGCACTTGGCTATTCTTTTATTAATTAATTCATTATGTTATCTTCATTATATTAATTAATTCATACCGATTGACCCGAAAACCTAACTATGACTTGTCGGCTTGAGAGCCGAAACTCCGACTAACTGGTTCGAGAGCCAAACTTCGACTTGTCGGCTTGAGAGCCCAATGACAACTGACTTAAACTAATTCTCCTATCCTACTCCTAACCTATGCTTACACTATTCTTATTCTATTCTATCCTATCTTAATCTATTCCTAAGCTATTTCTACTCTATGCTTAATCTATTCTTAAGCTATTTCTTATTCTATTCCTATGCTATTTTTCTATTCTATGCCTAATCTATTCTTATTTTAGCACTCCTCCCTCCCCAGAGACGGAGAGTCCGTGAGGCCAAAACAAGGGTACGACTTTAGATCCTCACAATATATATATAGTATTGTTTTCTTATAAAACCTTTTTTACACTGCTGTTAATATTAACGCGATTCATCGGGTAAAGTGAGCAAATATGAAATTTTTTAATTCGATAACATGAGACGATTTCAAATTTCTTACACCCCACACGACCTGTGATAAGGTTATTTTAGTTTTTGGGATACTCTGTAATACCCAGAAGGAGTTGAATCTTATTATATCATATTAATAGAGTTGAAAAATAACTCCATATTTCCCTATTTATGTTATCATTATGTATTAATCCTCCCAACTTCCCAAAAAAAAAAAAAAGTAACAATGATAACTAAGTAACCCAAACTAAGGCTAGTAAGGCTCAGGTGTGCTCATGCTGAGCATTCATTCATTGCCGCGATTCATCTATTGTTGATTCGTTGAATATCTTTTAAGAAGCATTATAGAAAGGAAAAACAAAACAACGTTGTCAAGGAGAGACATCAAAATTTAATTGAAATGCATTACTAAATAGAAATAAGTGCAAAAATAAAATAAATAAAACTACACATCACAAAGTTTATTCAAATATTTTTTCGTATTTCAAACATAACGGATATGAAATATATCTCCGGTTAGCCATTGGACATCCGTTTACACGTGTCAGCCTGTTCCGTTACAATTTTCCAAATGAAATCCGAACAATAAGTGCTCTTCAGCCAATTCAACTGATAGATGAGAGGATATCATGGAGAATGTAGATGTGTGTATGTACGTGCGCTGGCAACACAACTACCTACCCCTCTATTAAACGGATATTATCGGGATAAGCTAAGCAGACAGATGACTGCATTAAACGAATGTTAGTCTATTCGATATATCTCCATGTACATGATACTCGTATGCAGACATTAAAAAATTAGGAATGTGTGAAAGCTCCTGTCAAACATCAACCAACAATGTCGTCATCACATGTGAGAAACCAGCACTACATATAGCCCATTGAATAGTAGAATAGTAGAGAAGATAAATAAACGAATTAAATGAATTTAAGGAAAACTTTGTGGTGCAAAATTGTTTATAAATCAAAGTTTCTACGCGTTATGCGGTTGGTTGGTGCTATTAACGCATGAAGGAAACTTTAGTGAACACCTGTTAGGCTTTACCCCTCGCATTCACATTAAGAAACAAATGCGTTAAGCGCCAATTGTGTGATGTAATTATTTTATATATACGAGCAAGTAACCAGTTTTTTGTCTTAAGTTTTTTTAAGAAATTTTGCGAAATTCTTTAGAAAATATTCAAGAATTATTTTTCTTAATTCTCCTATAAAATCAGTTTCACGGAGTCAATATTTAAGCAAAGACATCCACGCATATACACATACTTAGCTATGCATGCACTTTAGCTGTCAATAAGCTAAAGATTTCATCAATGTGTCGTAAAATTGATTTGAATTGATTTTAAAACTGTTACCCAAGTTGTTGGTAATCAACGCAAACTGTCTTTAGTGCTAACACTGATGCGATGAACGTGCTCGCTTTTGAATGGATAAACAAATCAAAGCTGAAGCTTATGAAATGATTTTGTGTGTGTGTGTGTGTGTGTGTGAACGTCTGAAAATAATTTTTCGGATTATGAAGCATTACAATAACGGAAAACTGAATTAACGCTTCAGTGCTAACGTTTTTTAGATTACGTTGTATGGTGAACAAGTTGATGTCTTGAATTGTGGCTGCTGTGACGTGCTTGCTTCTGTTATTGTTATTGTTGCTGTTGTTGTTATTGCATACCTGGTCATGTCGCTGATAATTTATGTCACATAAAACCAACTGAATTGAATTCAAATTCTCCGCATAACGCGCGGTAGTTAAGTAAACGTGAAATTTAACAATAATGAGGAGAGAGAAGGAAAGAGAAAAGAATGAGAGAGAGAGAGAGAGAGAGAGAGAGAGAGAGAGAGAGGAGAAACCATTCATGGACAGAGGTCCCGCAAATAATACCGCGTTTATTGACAATATTCACACTGACGCTGCCACCACTTTAACTTTGACTACGCTTCAATGTCGTTATCGTCAAAAAAAGCAAAGCAAAGAAAAAAGGAAAAAGGAAAAAACACGTTCACTGCTTTCTTGTCGTACTTTGGGAAATCAAAAATGTGTATCGATGTTGGTTGGGTGTTGGTTGGCTACACTCGTTTACCTCTTACCTTTACGCGTTTCTTTTGCTGAGAAGATTTTGTGCTAATTTAATTTATGCTTACATTTTTTGGGGCACAATGTGCACACAACAGAATACCAGAATATATGCTTTCAGTGTGTACCGCGTACGGTAGTTGTTACGTCCATTGGTTAATTTTCATCGCCATCGATGGCAAACCTTAAAAATTTTGAAATTTTCAACTTGAATAAATTTAGGACAAATAAAGAACAAAACGAAACAAAAAAAAAGAAAAAAACAAAGCGAAGGGACTGTTGACATTTTAAATATGTCCGTCCATCACT
>CCAG010008728.1:0-15468 GCA_001077435.1 Glossina morsitans morsitans | reverse complement strand
CTTTTGGAATCAAAAGAATTCTACACAGACATATGGACGGACATGTTTGAAAAGATTCAGAATTTACATATATATATATATATAGGTATGTATGCTTTATTGAGCAGATATATATATGTATGCTTTATAAAGGAGAGAAACTTTTCCGTTGCGTTGAAAAACTTTATTTTAGATAAACTTGGAAAGGTGTGTGATGGGCTTCTGCTCACTCTTTTTTCCGATCACCATTAGAATTCTCAGAGTCCCAAAATTTAATAGAGGAAAATAAAATCCTTGAATCATAATATTTGCAGAAATCAATTTGAAAGACGAGCATGGAACGCCATAGATAATAGATAAAGAAACTTGAGATGATCTCATCCCAAGTCTACTAGAATTTATTAGAATAAAGAAAGAGAAAGAATTTGTTCCGGTCAGCTGACGCGTGCTCGTAGTTCACGGAATTCGCCTGAAATATGGGTTCGGAAGAGTAGTTCACAAACGATTCGAATTCTCTTAATTGTTTATAGATTTAAGTTATATGTGAATGAATGAATTCTCATAAATAATTTTGTAGATGGAAATTTGATCTGTTAGGTGGAAGGAAGCATCCTAGCATTCGATATTCAATCGATGTGGGTATTTAATATTCTGCTTACGCCAAATTTAATTGTTTTCCTTAATACTTCAAAGAATTTTCTTACTTTTGTAATTTATTGTATTTTTTTTGGTGTTTTTGTCAATATATTTGTGTTAAGATGTTTAAAATATTTCATTTACACGATATATGAATAAATGTTTCAAAGCTGGAATAATAGGCATAGGTAAGGAAACGTACCTAAACTCAAACCAGCTGCAATGCGGGTGACACGTCTGATAAAATTCACATTTATGAGATCAATTTAATGTTGCATAATATTTCAGAAATATTCCTTCTCGACATCTTTTAGAAGTGAAACGAGGCGTTCTTGTTTGGAAGTGACGATAGCTTTTCAGGCTTGAATAGAAAGAACTCCGTCTTCGTTTTAATTTTAAGGAAGTTTTGCATTTTTTTTTTTCTTTTTACCTATGCAAATGTTTTTGTGTTGTCTTTTGCGAGCAGTTAAATTTTTCTTGAGCCTAAGATGAAAACCTTTCATTTAATATTCCAAAAAATTCTCCTACCTCAACCTGTATTGCAGCAAACTTTCATTCTTCTTATCATTCTTCATATTTTCATACCTTTTTCGTTATAGAACGAACGATTGACTAAACGTAACAGATCTCTTTCTTCCGGGCCTCTTAAAATGGGACCATTGCTTTTAAAATTAGAAAATGAACAGATATTGCCTTGACGTCCGCATGGGGATAGTTTTTGCCTCTAAAGAAAAACAATAAATTTTCCTTTTAGAAATGCGCGGCATTTTTCGCAATGAATGGGAAATGTCCTGTTCGTCTAACTTGTACATACCTTTAGACTGCGAATATAAAATGTGCAGCGAATATGATTTTTCACCACGATCCTGTCTATGTTTGGAAAGGCTCTTAACATTTTTAGTGAATCACTTTCTACTAATCTGTGATGTTTGCTCTACTTTTTGGTCAAAAACGATTTTTCTCTTAAAAGTTTTCTACACGCAATGAAATTATTCGCAACTTACGTGCGGAGAGTGTTGATCAGAGTCTTGAGTCAGAAATCGTGACTGCCATTAACACTAGTACTAACCAAGTTGCACATATTTCTATCCAAGGGAATGGATTTGACTCACTTTGGCTCACCTATTTTTGCGAAATCCCTACATTCGCAAATAATTAAGATAGGGAGCCTGGAAAAATGAATGTAGTGTGTTTATGAATACGTTTAGAGAAAGGGACTTTGAAAAAAAATCTGTTAATTTTTTTTTTCGTTTTAATCGAGAAAATTAAGTCCGTAGAGATATTTTCGAAAAAATTTAATCTAGACATTCGCCAGGACTTAGAAGACTGCTGCTGAACAACGCATTCGCAGTCCCGCAGATACATATCATCAGTATGTAAAAATTCAATGTCATATAAGTGAAAGTCATCAAAATTTTCTGGAACATTGCGAATATTGTTTTCACATTATTTCATTTATTTGGAGAAGCGAAGTAAATAAAATTGCGTTACACGATAGTTGTAGAGTGTTAGCGTGACAAAGAAAATTAACGCTCATATAACTAAAAGCCTTAGATTTGATTTGTCCATTTTGTATCATTTGTAATAATTATTGATGCGAAGGGGTTTTCGTTTCCTCCACGATTCTAGTAGTAACATATTCATGGTAAGCTCATCTACGTCACACTTGAATGCATTACGTATTTTATGTAAACATTATATAAATTGTTATTATGAAACCTAGAGGTAATAGTGTGATCTTAAGAAATCGAATGCATTAAGAGAAGAAATGATTAATAATCGCGCAAAATGAATGCTAAAATGTCGTTTCCCATAATAAATGATTTAATATTTAAAATTAATTTCATATATTCTATAAAATTAATAATGGTCCTGCTTAAGTTAACTGAATGAGCCTTTAATAAATTATTGTGTTTGCTTGGTGTACGTGTTGTGTTGATGCCGAAATCGTTGTTGTTCTTGTTGCCGGAAATTTGCTTTGGAAGCGTAATCGGTCAAGGAGAATTATCGGAATCGGAACCACCATATGAATGCATAGGAAACAGCGGATACCAGCCACCAATGTGTTGAGCGATATTCACCTTGTCCAAGTTGACCTCAGTGCCGCCTAAACCCTGATTGTGCTCAAAGCCTACACAACGTTGCCAGAGCATAATGACTATGTTGCGGCCAAACACATCGGAGCTCTAAAATTTTAATTGCAATACTTAAATTTAATTGAAATACTTAACATATATATATATACACATATATGTGTGTATTTATGAATGCATATACAAGCGTATAGTGTACGGTTCATCTTCACAATTAGTTACAAATTGTTCACAGATATTTTCGTAACTTCGCTTTGTCATTACAAGGAAACCAACAAGGGCTAAGTGACAAAAAATGCACTCTATGTATGTGCGAAGAATTCAAATGAAAATGAAATGAAATTTCAATGCATTCCATACATACCTGGTATTTAATGGTTTGTTTGTAAATAGGCTCTGCTGCATGGCGCACCACACGCGTTTTCTTTTTGTGACGTAGACGATCGCCATCCTTTATGTAACATTTCACATATGTATCTGGTGGTGTTTCGCAATCGACAGCCACAATATTTCGGGCGCAGACAACCTGCATTTAATATGTAAAAAAGTTATATTTTTCTTCACCCTTTACCTGTTTTAACGATTACCACGCATTTACATGTAAAAATTGTTTGTCATTTGGAAGGTTGGGACCACTGTTACACTATTCATTAAGATGACTCCCTGGGAAAACTTTTGATCAAAAATGTGGATCATTATTTGCTACAAGTTGTAGGTGAAGGCCTGATGTCGACTTTTCTGGTGCATTGAATTTTAGGGATCAACTATGTTAATTACAGGAGGTCACATGCGTATGTCAATTCCCATAGCCACGAGTGTTCCAACAATAAAAAAGGGATGGACGTAAGAAAGGACGGATAGAAGCGTAGAACGCCAACCCGCATAAAAGCAGGCTCACTTAGTCCGAAATAGACCAGTTGTGCTCGTACTGTCTTGGCGGTGTAACGGCAAACCCTTGCTAAGGAGAGGTCACATTCCACACTTTATTATACCCATCATCGAATAATGAGGGATATATTCAGTTTGTTAAAACGTTTGCAATGCCCAGAAAGCAGCATCAGAGACGCCACAAGGTATATGTAGTCTTGATCGGCATCAAATTCTGTATCGATTTACGCGCTTCGGTCTGTCCGTCTGGAAGGTACCGACTTCAAATGTAGCAGAAACACTGGAAGCTCTTGCACGCGGGCTTCTATTGAAACTGGATCACACGCCAACAGTCCTTTGTAAACTGAGAATACCTCTGTTTTTTAAAAGGTATAGAAAATGGTTTTTTGGCTCATTACTCATAAACTACAGCAGCTAAATCAACAAAAATTGGAACGTATATTCTGTGGGCGATGGTGTAGTACGTGTACAATAGTGGGAAACATCGACCACGCCTTATAACGCACATAAGCAAACCTCAAAATCCCCAAAAAGTATACGAATTTTTGGCCAGTGTCAAATTTAGAATACTCCTAAACATGTCTGTCTGTTTGTCTATTCATCTGTCCATCTGTGCAACTATATCGTATCTGCGGTAAAGTTCGAAAATAGACCAAACAAGTCAAAGAACACACCTACTACGTCCACACCTTTATATTCCTCATTCTTTTCAGTCTGTTGAGTGCATCGATCACGACCAAATATGATTTTCTTATCTGTTTCTTCCCATCAATTCCTTTCACACGTAAATGAATTGTCTTAGAATTTTAACTTCATCAAGAATATACGCCTTATGAGACATTAAGTAAATAATGCTGGGTTTTGCAAAAGGACGGCCATGCGCAGTACATTGAATTTTCGTAGTTTCTTGTCCTAAGACAAGAATAGTTTATAATAGACTGTGACAATATATATATGCATATATATATAAAGACGTTTGCACCTAAACTTATACGATATTTAGTGATTTTTGAAGCGAAAATCTTCTGACATTGCTAAGTTTCACGTAAATCTTTTAATCGAATTCAGCAGATTTTTGGTCAAACTTGCTCTTCTTGCTTTGGAAGTAGTTTGTAAGACATGTTTTTCGCAACACATGCACGCACAAACAGACGTAGAGAAAAAACATAATTTACGATGATCGCGAATTTCTTAAACTTACTCCATGAAAATGAATACTTTTTTTTTGAGCGGGAAGAAAATAAAAAAGTTATTAGTTAAAAACATATTCAAGAGTCTGATGCCTAGGCCAGTGGATAAGTCGGCGTTCGCGCACTCAAGTCTCAGTGCGCTTTGACAATACTTCGTCGCAACTTAGATTGCTTAACCAATAAAGGCACTACCGACTATATTATTTTTACGCGATCGGGCATACACCCGCTAGGCTGCGGTCATTCCGTATCTCTCTCTCCTTCCCCATTATACCCGTTATACGTATAGGGCACATCCTCTAACTGATACGTTACATTTAACAAAAAAAAAAAAACAATTTTGTTCTCAGTTTATTTCAGTTTACGTCTATGAAAGAAAGGGTATATATGGATACAGACATACATACATATGCATAAATGCACACATATATATTTACCTCGACTTCCACCGTGCCCTTGATTTTAACGAAACCCATTTTAAGTTCGCCATGACGTGCACTTGTTAGACGATAACCTTTGGGATGTATTTGGCCAGGACCCAATTGTAAGCCGTAATCAGTTGACATACCAGTGATTATATTTGATGTTGTCGATAAGCTGCCACTTGAATCTGATAGAGAACTTAAATTTTTTGCACTAGCATGATAAATTGGTTTGCGAGTTGCATTTGGACTTTCAGTTGTTGCACTTAAATTCATGACGCTGTTCTTGCGGATTGGATTAGGGGAGTCATGCGTAATAGTGGCCGTTCTTGCCCCTACATAAATACTGGGTTTCCTCTGACGCGATCCTGGACTTTCGTTGGGGTTTAATATGAATAAACTATCTTTGCGCGGCTGATTTTCATTGGTCCCCAAATTAAATATACTACCCTTGCGCATATTATGCGGGATCTCCGGCTGTTGTAAGCCGCGATAATATTGCCGCTCCTGTACTCCTTGAGAAACATTTGTAGCCGACGATGCCTGCTTTAGCATAGACAGAGCTTGTTTAACCGTTTGAGGCGGCAAATTGGTACCGCTTCCTCTCCACTTCGGTGCGAAGCGTTTTTCTTCATCATCTGATGGGGGACTTGTTGCGTTATTTCCTAAGCCTACGGGTAATTGCTTTTGTGCCAAATCGAATATTGAATTTTTGCGACTGCTTGGATTGCTAGGTAGGCCAATACGACTGTTACCTAGTTTTTTGTTTACATTAAAAAAAAAAGTTGAAAATCAAACGTATAAATAATTAAATTTTCAAAGTCAATGCAATTTGTTAAAAGAAGGAGTAAAACTTACAAATTTCAAACAAATTGGTGAAGAAATGTTAACGTTTTTCAAGACAATAACAAAATATGAACGACAAGAAATATATTATACAGCAAATATACATTAACGAAATTATTTAAGGCCATAACAAGTAAAGGCAATAGTAAAGCAATAGGTTTTAAAGCCATCTATTTCACTTACCCAATCAATTAACTTATTGTTAACACAAATGTTCTGGACATACGTACGTCTTCTTTTCAGAAATAACAATTACCTTTCATACATTATAATATTTAAAATACTCATAAAAAAAAAGAAGAAATTATTAATCAACAACGTTTCATATATGTATTTATGCTACCCGTGGCATTTTGCAGATGATCTCAATTCAATCAATCGGTTACAAGAACTAAAAATTGATCGGGTTTTATCTCCGTTGCTGGCTTTCAGAAATCACTTGAATTTGATTTTTTTCTTCCTCGTCGCTGCTCCTTCGTATCTTATAGTACTCTAAACGGGATATTATGAGCATTTCCCACATGCATGTATGTAAACTACTTTGGCGGTTAACTAAAGATGGAAAGCAGTCTATAGTAAAATGCTTTTAATTAAAGTAAGAACTAATGTGAAAACATTTGCATTCCGTAACTTCATATATGCTAGCATAACACACACACACACACACACACACGTCTATGTTTATGGGAAGAAGTAACTTTACATCGCAATGAGGCACAATCTGGTGTCTTGCTCATAAAGACGCCATAAAGTTGATTTTGAAACAGCGTTCGAGTTACGATGTCATTTGTAATAACAATATGTTCAACAATGGTTCAACTTGAGCTTTTCCTTTTGAAATATTGTTTTAATCATGTAAAATATTTGTTTTTTCTTTGCCCTTTGCTTCGTGTTCCGCTGTGTCTGGTTGGTGCAAGAATATTACGAAGAGTCTGAACGATTTTAACTGTTCATTTAACATACCATGAGCGAAAATTAGATTTGATAAAAAAAGAGTACTGTATTGTGTCATGTCTCTTGGAGCAACAAACGAAAACCAGTCACCATATGTCACTATGAAAATGTCTCGGCTCGTCTTTATTAAAAAAATATTTTGCATTGCCTTTGAGGCTCACTTGAATTTTGAACTTAAATATTTTGATTATTTCACATTGCGTTTCCAAAAAGGTTTTCTTTTACTTTACTTACAGCAACAATTAACATTAGAAAAGGAGATGTTTGTGAATTTGCAGCTACGAATCCGGCATCCTATATGGGAATGACCCAATCGAATCAAAATTCGATAGAGAGATACGTTGATGAAATGCGCAGACCATTTCAGAATCATAGTCGCAACATCACATTTGCCAATTTCGTTACGAGTAACGGACTGGGTCACAGTTGACGCACTATAATAATGTAATATCTGTGCAAAGTCGGGTTGTAAAAATAAAACTATTGCCATCAAATTTGTTGAAAGCACCAAAATCGATCAAAAGACACGCAGCAGCATAAACCGCAAACATCTCTCCCCTTTAGGTTTTTGATCATTACTTATGCGTACTTATGGTCATTATATTACTTACTTAACTGCAATAGCCGCATGATAAACATTTCCACGTACACATATGGAAATTAAATTTTGTTACTGTTGTGCTATTCTCGTTTAAGCTAATGGCGGGGGATATAAAAAATTCCGTCACAGACGCACATAACTTTCTTACATGCGGTATTTTGGAAGATCGTTGTATTTTGATGTAATTCGTAATCAAGAGATATGTTTAATATTTTGTGTTTGTTTGAACTTTGTTTAAATAAATAAATGAATTTAAATTATAAACAACTTCGTCGCTAAGGTACGGGATTCCTTACTGATTATGAGCATCATTTCAAACTAATCGGTCGCACATGCACCGAACACTCGACAAAGCTTGTCATATGTACAACCAGGATCAACAAATAGGCTTTTTCTCATCTTTTGAATGTAATTTGAATTATGTACATAGTGAATTCGGTGTTCGGAGTGTTCGAATCTACGCAATATAATAGGTGCTTGAATGTATTTTGATCATCTTTTTACTTCAGGAATGCATTTGTTGAGAAGAATTTGTACTAAATACACTAATCAAAACATTTTCCATGATGTTCTACAAATTTTTCCCATCTTCCTGGCAATATGTCGATACCGTGTCGCAAGAACGATATTGCTTTGGCAGCGATCCAATTATCGACCCATTTTCGCATTTCTTCAACATTTCGAAACCGCATGTCCACCAGGCCACAGTAATCAGAAGACTCTGCGTCTCAGAGCGTACACGCACGCTGGGTGCGACGGACCTTCCCATTCGAGCTGCAAATGTGTATGCTTGACAACTCTTGCAACGTGTGGCCGAGCGTTAGAAAGCAAGAGTATGACTTTGCGTTTCTTAGCCGCTATTGCTGGTCTTTTTTGCAACAATACAGCATCGATAGACATCCGCAGTAACAGTTTCATTCGGTTTTAGCAGCCCGTGATAGACTACATCTTGCTGATCGCACCACATGCACAGCAAAACATGGTTGCCACGAATATTCCGCTTCGGTGTCGATGTGGATGGCTCTTCTGCATTAACTCATGCCTTTTTGAGTTTAGGATTATCGTAGAGGATCCATTTTTCATCGCCAGACACAGTACGCCTCAGAAAATCCTTCCTACAACTTTATTCAATTCGCCTGGTAGTCATTTTCAGTCCGTTTGAATTTTTCGCAAACAATTTTTACTATGTGCCACATGTTTGTCTATTTGCGGGAACATATGGAAGAAGGGAATAGGCGAGGAAGGCACAAGCTTCGGTTTCGCAAGAATAGCAGATGGACATGGCCTTCCTTTCGAGTATTTGTATGTGTCATGTTAGGCAAAGTTTTTCGATATGTATTTCTGGATGTCACAAGTCATAGAGCAAATTTAGTATACTTTCATTCTTCGTTTTACTCGGTTAACACATTGATGCTCATTCTAACACCAGTGAGGTGCTGCCAAAAACACACTTCTTTTCTTTTTTTTTTACTTTATAATACTAAGAATATAGGACTGCTATAGACGTCGTGGGCATCTACACGCACACGCAATGAACGTCTGTAGACGTCATTTACGTCAACGGCTTAAACGAAAATAATAAATTCAATTGTAACAATGCAGAAATTCAAGGCGACAAACAGAAAAGAAACAAAGAAACACAACAGCAGTTAATAGTAAGCGAACACATTTAACGATACAACGATATTCTTACATTTTTCAACAACATTGTGTTAAAGGGAAAAGCAACTGGCAAGCAAAGAAACAAAATGAAGCGAGACAGCAAGCAGGCAATCTTACCATGAAACATTCTGTTCATTATTTTTGCATACAGTTTAATAATTGCTTGTGAGTTTAGACTATTAATTATTTAATATCGATCCATGGTTCTATTATTGAAGTTGTATGTGATTTAGAGAAGTTTGTTTTTCGCATTACATGGCGGGAGGCTAGTGAATTTTCGATTTTCTTTTATATTCTTTTACAGAGAGAGAAGATGCAACATAAATGGAATTTTGTTTTGTTGAATTTATTCATAGAGAATAATCTTTCTTCGCTACAATTCGATGTAAGAATGTTCGGTGATGGTGGTGTTCGTGATGATGGTGGTTGGTGGATGGTGTTGGTGGTTGTATACGCAATTGTGTTTAAATATTAAAAAGTGCATAAATTCAATAGTATTGTATTTGTGGTAGTGGATATCGTTGGTTAGCAGGCCGTGTGTAGGAATTGTCAAGACTTTGATAATTTGACACCAACATCGATGCTAATTGGAGGAGAAATAAAATGTAATTAAAATTAAGTAAGCAAAAATTAGAAAGAGATAAAAAAAAAAACAAATAACAAAAGGTAGACAGAGATAAAAAAAGGAAAGAAAGAAAGAAACAAAGCCAGAGATAAAGGAAGAGAAAGAGAGAGAAAGAGAGAGAAAGAGAGAGAGAGAGAGAGAGAGAGAAAGGCGGTCGAAGTTAGAATATTAAGTTGAATACAGAGAGAGAAAACATTCAAATTTATATTTTGCAGTAGCCATAAAGTGAGTTGCAGCGGTTTTCAGTCAAGCTACAAAATGCATTTATTTTGAAAGCCTCTTTCGGAGACGGTTTACAATGATACAATATTGTGCAAAAGCTTTATAGCGTTCCTTGCTGACTTGAAGAGTAGTAAACAAAAGATATCCGCACTTACGTCTGGAGCCCATGCGTGAAATAGTTGTCTCCGTACCCAAACTCATTGCACGACCCAACTCGCCTCTAACTGCTTTTAGAGATTTTAAAATTTCATCGGGATCTTTGCGAGCTACCGAAGAACGACGACGGCCCACTAAGTAAGTGGAGGATGGTGGAATCATATCCTCTTCACGGTTTTTTTCGGCATCTTGGAACGATGAACGTCTTGAACCCGGTAACGAACGTGAGAAATCTTTGCTTAGTTGATAGACTTCAATTTCCATGGTTTCTGATTGAGATGAGCCACGCCGTGAACCCGCGATCCAGGCATGATCTGGATGCAGCAAAGACGCGCTCTCACCAATCGAGCCTACATCGTCCGAAATGGATCGCTGTATATTGTAGTCTCGCCTTAGCAAACGTGAAACATCGCCTCCGGGACAGCCAGCGGCCAACGAGCCACGTGGTGATACACTGGGGGACTTGGACATGCTGATGCCACGCAGGCCTTTTGGGTCTTCTAAGCGACACCACAATGCTCGATCATCAAGAAAGGCCTGTTGTAATTCAATATTGCATTCACCCAGAAATATTGATTCTGTGTGAGGTACTAAATCCCACAGCTGCACATCTATATAGCGATCCATGAGGCTATCGGCTTTCACGTGAGCGAATGTCAGAGTTGCATTCCAAATCGGATTTTGTGTAGGCGGACTGACTTCAGTTTGTTGTACCGAACCGTCGCCGCTACGTTAATAAACGAAATAATCAAATGAATAAATGTCAAAAAATAAAAACAAATAAAAAAATTTAAATAATAATAATAATAAATAAATAATAATATTTTCTTTCTATTTTTCTTCAAAATTTACCATTTGGGCAAAATGCGTACTTTAGCATAGGCTTCTGGCAAATTGCCGTGACCGTAAGCCTCGTCACGTAATGCCAAATCATCGGCTGCCATCAGAGAGACCACCAACTCACAACGTTCCGCGTGATACCAAACTTGTATTTGTACACGCCCACTTACTTGTTTTTCGCGAGCAATTTGTTCCTACATTTAAGCCGCCATCGCAATCATTTGCGGTACAATGAGGTACAATGAGGTACATGCATATTATAAATAGAATGGGAATAGCATTTTAGTAAATGGTAATATTAACAAAATTATTATTTCACATCTATGCACATAACGTACATGTCAGCCATCTTATTTGAAATGATCATAAAGTGTTTTTTATTATAGTGTCAGCCTTAAATGAAGACTGCACTACGTACGCTTTACGACATGTAATTCAGTCTGAATGCTTTGAAACGGATTTCAAACTTTCAAATTTCAAATATAAATGCTTACGTAGTAACCCTTTAACATTTCGATTTTGAAAAACAAGAATTTAATTTAATCAAACGAATCCGCGTTAAAGTCGAGTTGTGGCAAGTACTTTGCGTGCGCTTATTAAAAAGGATTACTGTGCATTACTTTACCGTTATTACATAATGTTAAAGGATTATCTTAAATGAATACATATATAAAAAAAAAAAGGAAGGTTTTCGACTTTTTTTTTTCGTTTCGTTTCGTTTTTGTTTTTTTTTTGCTTTTTTGTATTATTCTAAAAGTTTACTTTTACTTTTTTTTTTTTTTTGTTTTTTTTTTTTTTTTTAATAACATGTATGCTCGCTCGTTCGACGTGCTGGGCATCACATGTATTGTTTTATGTGCTAGTAATTGTGATAATGTTTTTTGTGTGAAAATAATAATGAATAATACGAAGAAAGAAAGAGAAAAAAAAAAAAAGAAAAAGTAAATAAATAAAAAATAAATATAACAATGGCAACGCAATATATAAATATCATATATATGTATAGGTGAATATATTGCAAAAAAATAAATTAAAATTTTAGTTGAAAAAAGTTTAATTGAATCGGTAAATTGTCATCATGCACTAATTTAAATTTCTACATTACTCGCATAATTGCATATCTTTGAATATTTTATTACACACAAAGCGATTGCAGTACTAATGACATTACGTTAAAATATAATCAAGTAAAGGTAATGAAGATAGTGAATTTTTCGATACAAAATGACGAGCGCTGCGTGTTTTTTTTTTGGTAAAACATAAACGTCAACACACTACACACAATGCACATCATCGTCTTAAATGCAGGCAAGAAAAATATTATGAATGTTACTGATATGTAAATAAATTTTCCACTTGACTTAATTACATCCGATTATGTGAAACGTCTCCCGCTTGCTCTTTATCCCTCCCCTTCCTTTTTCATACACATTATACAAAAGGAGACGTCACAATAATCAAACCTAACATAATTAAGCAATCAAACGACGATTGGGGCCGAAATTAAATTGAACAAGTAAAAATACTATAATCGGGCGAGGCCAGGAAGTTGCATCACTTGCGAGAAAAACGGAAAGTTATACTTCCATATAAGGGCATCTTTTTCCTTTTTTCTTATATGAAAGAGGGCCGTAAGCGTACGCGGGCATAATCTCAATGTAGCAAAATTAATCTTCATGTTCATCGACTTTGTTGCCATATTAAGGCTTATATGGGATACGCTCCCAAAAATGTTATTAAAAGATAAACTTTCAGTCCACATTTAGTGCAATTAATTTTTCTATGTCAACTTGCTAAGACGAATCAATTTTCATCACAATACATTAAAAAAATAGCATGTCCGTCTAGCTGTCCGCTGCTGTAAACATTTTTCTGGCCGCAATAATGAAGCTGTCGATTCCAAATTTGGCAGAAACTTTGGAAGTCCTTGCACACAGATTGACAGTGAAAATGGAACGAATCGGTCGAAGAACACGCCTACAGCACCACATAAACTGAGAGCACCTTTGTTTTTTTAAAAGGAACGAAAAATTGGTTTGCAAATAAAGAAATTGCAAATAAATATAGAAAAATTTGATGGCATATTCTGAGCATCTGTGCACAAAAATGGAAAAAATTGACCACGCCTACCCAATATTATAGTGTACAAAAATTTAATTCTTTTTGTAATATCTTTATGACGCGTAGAATCAAAGTTCACAAGCCCCATAAAGTATACAAATTCTTAACCGGTTTCAAATTTGGAATGCACCTAAACATGTCCGCCTATTCGTCTGTCCATCTGTCTGTTTGCGCAACTTTGTAGTATGTGTGCGATCTGAGAGACAAGCAAAGAGAAGTCATTCGATTCAGAAATGCTTGCGAATCGACTAATATATTAAAGGTGTGTCCATCTTGAGCCCTTCTGGGTGTTACATACATCTGAAAAAACTTAGTGTAGAGTATAAAAAGCGATTAACAAAGCTTGTATGGCTTTGGCAAAAATGATCTAATTGGTTTCGTATTGACCTTTGGTTTCGTAAAGATTTCGGTGCAGTTGGGTGTAATCAGTTACTTTTTAAATATTGTTTGGATAAAGTTTGGTATCGTATCGTGCAAACGCTGAACTTTGTAAATTTTTTTCTTTCTTTAAATATAACTAAGCAAACGTTTGCAAATTGTGCAGATATTTTCAACTGAATTTAATGACTTGCACTGTATACCGATGTCCCCGGCAATTTCGAAAAGAAGCAGTCACAACATTACTACCACAGTCTTCTCCGATAGAGCTCGTTGACCATTTGGCTTATGTCGACCAGTATTTTCGTATCGTTTAAGCAAGAAAATTTTATTTGAAGCTTTTGAATTTTCTACCAAGCATCTTAACGGCGATGCTAACTTATCGTAAAAAAGAGCTCAATTGTAATCTGGCTATTTTTTATATATGTTAGACATGGTCTATGTCTCTATGTTTTTAACTTCTGCACGTACTGTGATTGTTTAATCAGACGAAGCTCATAGGCCTATCGGGCAATTCTGGCACTTCCCAGCTTTCCAACACAATCCCGCAATTAAGGGGGCCTGTTTCAAAACTTTCCCCTCTGGACAAGGCGAGACCTATGAGCATCTCTAATTTTTTAATTGCAATTAGGGATGAGTACAACCACCACGAGTACTATCCCAAGGGTCGCACGCAGCAGTCAGGCATCACATGCTGTGGTATTGATTGAGAGGTTGGTCTGTGATGGATTAATTATATTTCGAGCGAAATCTTGCTTTTGGATTGTTGGTACTTCCTAGACGGCATCCCGCTGATGTTGCATTGGATTTTTACTGTGCTAGGAATAGATATCAACCCAGTACGTACTAAGCAGTAATTCCCGTTATTACTATACACAAATCTGATTGTTAAATCTGAAGTCTGAGAGAAGTCTGCAATCAGACAACTTCTGACATTGTCGATGACTTCTCCAACGTATGCTTCTATCAGCCGGGATGTTAAACATGGTCTATTACGACTTTTTTTTTTCTCAAATTGACAACAAAGTCTATGGGGTACAACATGCTTCTGTAGTTGATGAGATAAAAAGAAAATCGCGCCAATCATAGGCAAACATGTACAACATCTAAAGTATTTTATGTTAGTGACGCGAGCACCAACTTCACAAAAAAAAAACAAAAGAAAAGATTATGACAACTGAGCTTACATTCGTAAATTACAAAAAAAAAAACCTTTTTTTTATCATCCCTCGTACATTTGTGTATCCGATGGCATTTATGAGGGGTTAAAATGCAACACAATACTTTTAACGACTTGTTATGTATATATGGTGAAGCCAGACATCTATATCGGAAACAATAAGTTACGAACGACATATGCGTGTACATACAAATCTATTTAAATGCGCAACATATGAATAAATAGCGTTTAATTATTTGCACAATATTGTATACATTGATATGTCGATTTATTATTATTATTATTTTTTATTATTTTTTTACATAACTATCGCAGGAATTATGAGCATATGTAGTAAAAGTAAATGTGATGAGAACGATAAACAATAATGACAACAGCGACAGCATAACGTAGGAGTATTTGTAAGACACACACAAATTACGTACGTTTTATATTATGAGAAACTGTTTAGGAAAATTGATGCTTAACGATTAATGAGCTGTGGATGTAATCAATGCAATTTTCGCTCAGTTGCACTCTTTCTTATTTAAGAAGATAACCCATTCTTTATATAAATTTGTAAATAATAATATTTTCATATACATACTAATAAAAAAAAAATATATATAAATATATATATATATATATATATATATATATATATATATATATATGTGTGTGTGTATATATATATAT
>CCAG010008726.1:0-165285 GCA_001077435.1 Glossina morsitans morsitans | reverse complement strand
AAAAAAAAAAAAAAAAAAAAAAAAAAAAAAAAAAAAAAAAAAAAAAAAAACCAAGCGTCAAATGTTATCGTTGTCTTTACCTCAATTCCACATACTTTGCTGTTTTTGGAGTTTGACGCGTTTGACTCTCCCATATGTCAACTACACTTCTTCCTTAATAATACAAGAAAACTATACCCAAAGTCTTTAAAAATAATATTACAATTATTCAAGCAAATCTGTTAATAGGATGAGAGATACATTAATCTTCTGCTTGCGAGAAGTTTTGAGCTCATCAAGGTCTCTGAAAGATGATAATTATTGGAACACTTCTTTGTTCTGTTCAGGTTTTGCGGCGAACGTATTATTCTTAGCCTACAACCTACAGACCACAGAAAGGGACTTGTGTATATCCTTCAAAGTATAAACCAAGTCAAAGTCCTCTTTCTCTTTTATAATAAGCTGTGTAATCCGGTCTAAGCAATCGTGAGAGCATCTCTCTCTTTATTTTATTAGAATATCGACGAATATAGTGTACCCACCGACTACCCGAATGAACTACATTTTGCAACTAACCATTGTAGTTAACTCAAGGAGCATCGAGACCTTTCAGCCTCGAATATAGTAAACATCCGTAGTTTCTACCACAACAGAATAATCATTACTATTATTATTGTTATTATTATTATTGTTATTATTGTTATTATTAATTATTATTATTATTATTATTATTATTAGCATTATTATTATTATTACTATTATTACTATTATTGTTGTTATTATTATTAAAATATTACTTTTTGAATTACTTCATGTAATTCAAATTTGACGAAGGAACAAATAACTGGAAAAATATACGTATATATACCTACTTGAAAACGTATGAAAGTACCATTACATTAAAGGATTTATTTTATTAATTCCCAACCGCCCTTCTTATGTTTTTGTTTTTTTTTTTTCAATTTCTAAATTTCGTAAATCTTTACTGAAACATGTTTAGTGTTTACTCTTAATATCCCTACAGTAGCATATCGAAGGAATTGGCAAATTTTGCTTATAGATTATAGATTGAATGTGATCTATGGAACTCGTTGGTATCACGCTCAAATATAGAAAGAGGAGAAAGAGGAGAAAATGAAAATATTTTGATGTGAATTTGAAAACTATAACTACATATATTCACTACAATACGCAGGAAAAGATTATTGGATTATTATTTACTGGTTTCAACATGAACTGGTAACTGCATTCCCCACCACCTAAACGTCGAGGAGTATTTGATGTCGGCTTTCATTTTTACGTATGATTTGATCAGGATTGCTTTTGTGGCATAATTACATGCCACATGTGGCATAAACCCAGAGAGAAGAGAAGAAGAAAATGAAAAGTGCGGGATGTTCTGTGCTCATTCTCCTTCCCTATACACAAAATCAGAAATTAATTGGACATTAAGTTAAATTAATTCCAAAGTCCAGACTCCCGCAACGGGCCACAAACTGTATTCGATAGTCTGAGCTTAGGTGATGGGTTGTTGGGGGAATCGCCCTAAAACGATTACATGTATTTTAATTTATATCACATCTACACGATGCGCTACAAAGTTCATACATACTCAACAAATAAAATAAGCATTAATTCGTCAAGTGTCGTTTGAGCAGAGCTTAGAGAGAAATCGCAATATAGAATTGCGCAACCAAAAGCATATTTTTTAGAAGAAGCGTTAAGAAAGTTTTCTTATAGAGTCTCATAAACAAATCGTGACTTATCGAAATTGAAATGGAAATTGAAATTCTTTAAGTACTATGCATAGGATAGTTTTCAAATGAAATGTAAATTTTTTTTGATATGATTTACAACAACTTATTATGGTGAGTTTAGAATAACAGAGAAGAAAATTGAATGTTTACAAAATTATTAACTCTATGATGAAATCAATTAGGCATCAACTACAAACATGTAGCGAAATCTAATGTATAGAAAAGTACAAGTAAGTTTGCAGTAAAATACTTATTATAGAATAAAAATGGACGAAGAAAAAATCATATCTTAAGTAAGCTTTTTGAACATATAATGAAAAGAAAAGTGCTTAAGAAATATGCTACTCACTAAGGATTACATAAAGAATTGAAAAAGAAGCTCGAAAATAAATGTAAATATAAAGTTGAACTGAATTGTGTTTTAAAATATTAGTTTTTCAAAGCGATTTCATGAATTACTTTTAATAAATATATATAAATATTTTTTTTTTTTTTTTTTAATACATGTTTGATCTAAAAATGTTTTGCTTATGTTTTTGGTTTTTTCTTTCTTTCGTTAATGTAAATTAATCTATGACATTTTTTTTTTTTTTTGGTTTTTAATAACTTCAAATTTAATTTCATTTAATCATGCGTTTGTTTTGTTATAATTATATCAGAGAATAATTATAAATTTTATAATACTGAGAATTTTTAATTTGGAACATTTTTATACCGGAGTTTTTGGTAACTTCCGTCTGGTCGGCGAGGCCGGTGATTTGTCTGTTGTGGTTTCGGGGTCTGTTGAATTTTTATTGTGTTTTGATAGAGTGGTGGAGCATGTTTTTGGTTTTAATAAAGAGAAAAATAAAAAGAAAAAAAAGTGAAATAAGAAAACAAACAAATGAAATAACAGCAACAGCAATTAAAAGAAATTAAAAACCCTTTTATATTTTTGTTTTTAAATGAAACGGAAAATGGAATTTTGTGAAAAAATATTTAATTATTTGTCGTTCAGCAATTTATTTATTTATTTATTTATTTATTTATTTTTTTTTTTTCAAATATATATATATATATATTGATACATATGTATACAGAAATATGGTGTTTCGTCTTTATACATTCTTTTCTTTAAGACAATTGGACATAATTTGAACTTACCGGCTATTAAACCCAATCCTATTGGACCATCACCTGACCGACGTGGACCCCTATCGTTGCCACCACTATTGCCAGGTGGCAAATTCTCATCAAATAAATCGCACATACGAAAATCAGTTGCATGCTCTACCAACAGCTCTACCACGTCGCCTGTATGATCCATTATACTGCAGACCTCCTCGAAACTACGATCGATCAATGACATGCCATTCCATTCCAAGATCTAAAAAAAAGTAAAAAGTGTAAAGATATAATGAGGCATAGCGTTCAAGCTTAATAATTCTTTTCACTTTATCCAAATATATTTTTTTCATTTATTGTATACATTTTGTAAATAACTTTGCAAAATACCCATTTAAAGGCTGCCGTATAACTTAGATGAAAACTCTACAGCACGTGAGATTTGAACCCACGATTATCGAGTTGTTGGTCGCGATCCAAATATAATCATAATATCGATTCTTCGTAGATTTTGACATAATTCAAGTAAGCTAAGTGCCACCATCAACGCACAAACAATTGAACTTTTCAAAAATTTGATTCTTACGTTAGCTGTCACGCCACTTACTCGCCTGTCTTGTTTCATCGATCGACGCAACTGGCTATTGGCGAAAAGATTAAGATAAATTCGCAGTATTCGCAGCATTTTACAGGTGAAAAGAAATCATCTCGAAAATATCATAATAAACTTAGGTACTGGTAACTGGCTTACAATAGGTTATCTAAACAGAATATTTGGGGAAGACAAAGTCGGATGCGCAAAGAGACTTGAATCGTGCTATATAGAAGAAGGATTGTAAATAAAAATCGCAATTCAGCGATACGAACTTAACCTGAAAAGGAGTGTACGGTAAATATGTGAAATTACAAGAAGGGCATTTTACGTTACTGTCTTCTCGGAGATTTCAATTCCTCAGTACAGCAGATACGACTCGTCAATGCATTGTCTACACGATCTTACAACGTAAACTAACAAGGCCGAAAGAAAAATAATGGCTTTAATTCAATTCATTGCACTACTAGATCGATTTCAAAGAAGCGAAAAAAAAAACAAGTCGCATAGGTAGGTAGGTAGGTAAGCATGTTTAACTTACAACAGAATCTGTTCTTATGCATGTGGCGGATCCATTATCCATTGAGAATAGATATTATAATCCACTGTATTGTCCTGAAGAAAAAGGTAGATTTTTGGAAAAACTTTTCACATTCATTTTATTTAATGGATATGTGTGTGACCTGTTCAGTTGATTTATCGGTTTGAATGCAAGCACAACTGACAGAATTTTTTTTACATTTTGCGAATCTTCTTTAGTTGGTTTTAAGCCCAAAAATAAAGGCCGGACTTCCCTGCTCTTTTTTGCCATCACTCAGAATCTGCTTCGCTTTTCGCACACATTTTTGTTCCAAGTTTTAATAAGCAAGTTTTGCTGGAGAATAGTTTTGATCAAAAGTAAAAAGAAAGAAGACCGAGAACGCAGAACGAGAACAGTACTCCAGGTTTGGCATGATCACCTTAGGACAAACTTGGCCACTTCCAAGTCAGTGTTTTGCGTACAACTGATTTCCTCTACACATTAATTACTTTACTACGTATTTTCATTCTTTTTACGCCTTTCGTTATTTAGAGAGAATTTTTTTAGTCACTGCATACGATGCTCACCATTTTTCATTTTGAATTATTTTAGTGATACATTTACTTTACCGCTATCGTTGCTGTTGACAGGTCGGCTGCATACGTATTCATGCGGAAGATGAAACTTCAGGATATAGCGGATTACATACAATAATCTTTTTATTGCGTTACAGCTGCGAGTGAAGATGTCACTCGGCGAATTTTTCACTTCTCTTAGTTGTTTCAACGTATATGCATGCATACAAAGATAGATTATGTCTCTATATGTTTATATTCATATATATGTATATATATTTGTGTGCGTGTGAAATACTAAGCGAATTGAAAAAATCACGGAGCGATATTTAAATATATATATATATATATTTTATATATATATTAAGTCATAAAATATATATATATGTGGGAATAGGTATAAATATATATATTTGCTATTCTACGTTTGTGTATTTAAAACATAAATAAATACGGACATGCTCAAACTCAGTAAATGTAAAAGAAAAGAATGGTAGTGTGTATAGGACAATAAAAAGAAGGCAAATTGTTAAGTGTTAGAAAGCGATATAAAATTATATAAAGCAATAATGCAATTACCTTATCGCCTTGTTGTAAACCATTTTTTTCAGCGGGTCCTCCGGGTACTGTCCAGACAATGTAGGCAAAGAGTCTGCCATCGGCACCTGTTTTGCCACCCACTACTCGCATACCAAAACCGCGTGCTTTTTATGATCGATGCGATGTGTTAACGAAGCAAGAAAACGAGCATGCCGCAGCACGTACAAAATAGCGGTTAATGCATTATGTGAGCCAATGTATACAAAGAAATATACATTATAGAAAAAAAGGAAAAAATACAAAAAGAAGAAAATTAAATTTAAAAAAAAATTCTTCTATTCATTGCTCGACCTATGTATAGGATGGATACCTAGAGCAACGTTTCTGGTTTAATGAAAAAGAAAAGATTTTTAAGAATTTTAATATAACTGAAAGTCCTTTCCTCCTACTCTACTCACAAAAATGATTGTAAGCGGTTCACACGCACAACACGATTATTCATTTTACTACTCGCCGTCGCGTTTATCACATCACTTAATAAGTTTTACCTCTAACACTTATATGGCAATACTGTTGACAGGCCCATATGACTTCGCGATAGTACCTGCCTTCAAACTATATATGTCAACATTTCGTGACATTTCGAAGATTAGGTTACAAGTGACAATTGTTTTAGTTTATAGTACTTCTTTGGTCGCTTTGGACGGCCTTCTTTGGTTTTTATCCACTCGATTGCCTCAGGGGTGTAGCGGTGTATCCATGTTTCATCCATTGTCACATATCAGACATGGAAGAATTCTTTTTACTTCACCAGCAACCAGTGTCAAACAACGCCCTGTCAAGAGTGAGCAGATACGGGACCCACTTCGAGCAGAGCATGCAAAATAGGAAATACGCTGCCTTATGAAACTTTTAAGGTGTCAGCTATCTTATGGAGTTTCCGTTTGCCGTCTTCCAGAATGATTTTTTGTACTTTTTTTATGCTTTTTGGAACAACTACCTACATCTACAAATTTATTTTTTTCGACAGATACCGATTGTTTAACATCTTTCAAGCCAATAAAGATTGCGATTCGGAACGCTATCTTTTCCCATCAAAAAGCGAGGTTTTTTTAATAAACGCACGAGATTCCATTTTTTTATTGTTTTGAAAATTATAAAATTGACTTCGCTAAAACAACTATGGCTTTCAAGGCGGGTACTTTCCAGAAATCGTATGAGTCTGCCAAAAGTATTGCCATATATGCGTCAGACTGAAGATTTATTGATCGATGTGTTCTTGTTGTATTCACATAGGGAAAAAAATCGATATATTTTATTCACGCAATTCTTATTTATATATATCTTGATATTTGACACTAATTAAAGCTATCTCTGTTATAATATTCAATATTATTGTTTTTGTTGTATTTTTTGAAGTTTTCCACTGGTTTAAGTCTTTTTTGGTCCTTTTGCCCTTTCATCTCAGTTTTTAAAGATGAATTTTCGACTTTCTGTCTTTACTTTTAAAACTTTTAGAGAGTTAAGAGAAAAAAAAAACATATTGATAGTCATACAAAAGGACGAAGGAACAAACAAAATTGAATTATTCCCATCACCAACTAAGGACTAAAACACGATTTATCGCAAATGAAAACATTTTGCTTGCTTTAGTCCCTTGGCTCGGTGTATGTGATTATAAAAAAGATGGATCATTAAGTAAATTAGTAAATATTTGAAATGATAAATGCAAACTATATTTTCGGACGATGGCAAATGTTTCAATTAAAAGAAGTAAATTTTCAATATTGTCCTTAAGATGAATATATGGCATCCGTATCTATTTAAATCACCTGCTCTTTAAATAGACCATCCGGCTGAAAGAATACAATTTTGTGTATCATCAATTTTCTGTTTTTCAGTTAATAGTTTTTCATTTCCGCTATCGCAGTGCTGTGTTCAGGATACTTTTACAGTGGAAGATGAACTGAAAGACAAAGCTTAAACACCAGGACACCGTACGAGAGAGAGAGAAAGAAAGTAAATTATTTAATTGAATTGTGGAGCAATTGAAATCGAAGACTGACAAAAAGCAAACTAATAGCGGAAATGGTAATCTATTAAAACGTCAGAGAACTCCTAGTGCGATATTTGAAACAAAGGAAAAAATAAGAAAAACAAAGGCACTAAGCTCACCGGAAGTAAATGTAATTTTTCAAAATTTCAAGCACACTCTGCCTCTCTCACTCACTCTTTGCGACTTTAAATAATATTTGAGTAAAGTTTTGAAATTCTCGTAAACACAATTGACAAGTAAATGCAACAAGAATATATTTTCTAATCAAAAAAAATATTCAAAGTTGTGGTAGCCACTTTTCCTCTTCTTCTTCTTCTTCTTCTTCTTGTTCTACAGATATCTGCATATTTAAGCGTCTCTGATGTGGATATGGATCCCTGAACAATATTAGATGGCTTTCATCTTTTGCGCTCATATTCAATTCGTATTGTGCGTTCATAGGCTTATCCTTTCTTACAGGTTCACAGGAAGGAGATTTTTCTGCTAACTATATTAATATAAAATATAGATTATATTCGACTTATGTTCAATCTTTCACGATCGCCATGCCTTATGTGGGTTACTGTTGGACAAAAGCTCTATTATCTTGTGTCAAATGCATGCCTGAGTCCATCAAAGATAACAACGATAGCATCGCTCACGCTAATCAACGATTTGTAATGCTTTTATGAATGTATGAATTTCTGCCTCTTGAGTAACATATGGAAAGGAGTTTCTATATCGTACTTGAAATTTTGTGTCTCGATACTCAAAACATAATATTCTTTACTTTCATATCACTTAACATATCGTTAATATGCGTCTTGAGGTCAGCGGCGACAGCTGTCCGAAATCAAATGTACAAAAATGACATGCAAAACAGGGGCGAATTTGTTTTGGAATGCAGATACAAAAGTGCACTTGGACTGCCTCTAGTAGTTTTACATGAACATCTAGAGTGTATATTATTTACGTTCACTGTGCTCGATGACACACGGATTAAATATGTCACGATAACCGACAATAGATAACTGCCAATGAAGCGGTTTCACTACTCTCATCTAATCCATTAACCAGACATCGCAACATCCAATGGTCTCGGCGATTTTTCTATAGTCACAGTCACCACGAAACTCCCCGCGGACCGTTCCCCATAGTTAGATAGGCGAGATTCTCAAGACGTACATTTGTCGAAGAATTAAAATTGCGAGAGACTACTCGGCAGCGGACATTTCTCCTATACCTACCTGAATCTCGTGATTTCTAATAGCTTAGTTCTAAATACTTCGGGGTATTTGGGCATTACGTAGCTGAAAACCATCCTTGCATTAGATTATGTATACTTTGTGCAATGTGGTACTGTCAGCCCAGCTTTCACTTCTCAGATCTATTAGAATCCGTACAGCTCGTTCAAAAACTGCGTCACCCAACCTACAAGATAGCATGTCGAAAAGAAATCTGTAAAAAGCCTTCTTCTGCTGTTCGTTTCTTCATATTTTCTCATGGAGAGCTTATCATCACGTACGTAAATATGGACTATTTCAAATTGGGTAACACCCTCAACAAAGTGTAGTATATGAACCTTTTTGATGTTGTCAATGCTAATATTTTAGGCTATGAAGCTTTCGGTGGTTGGAACGTGAAATTTCTATAATGCAATCAGCACATAAAACAACACTTCGATCTTTTGAGTACTACTTGTTTCGAAATTTCAAAATTCAAATATGCTCTGAGTGTGGTACTTCAAGAATTATTTAATCACTGCGCATACATTTGTTAACGAACCTGTAAGCAAAAAAAAAAACAAAATCTTCGACTTTGAGCTTTTTTTGTGCCTATTTCCTTATTGCTTAACTCGGTAACATGTTTATTCGACCACCTCCGCCTATTTCACCCCAGTGGCTTGAAAATAAGATTGCGTTTCTGCCAAGTAACTTTTCTGAACACGAATTTGTAGCTTATGGTAAAAACTCCTTAATTGTGAACACTACCACTAACTAGGAACATGTAACACTACTGAACCGAATAGAATATGATTTTTACATAAGTAAATGATGAGCTTATGGTGTAACGTTAAATTTTAATTAAATGTAAACATAAATAGCAAACACACACATTGGTAATAAATTCAATATGTTCTCGATGATTTAGTGATAGCTAACTGAGAGTCTGTTCGAAGAAAGCGTACGTTTATAAATAATATCAAGGGGGGATCTGTCATTGCGTTTGTAACACTCCGACACATGTATCAGAAATGAGATAAGGAAAAGTACTGTTGGATTTCTTATGGTCGCAAAGACATGGATAAACAGCAGCATTATGACATTTAAGAGACTTTATAATCATAATCAAGTATGCAAATGGTCGTGATCCGCTAATAGTCACACTAGTTCACCTATAAAGACTCTCAGAACGAACCAGAACTGAATAAAAAGTGCATTTGAAAATTAAAAGGAATTAAAATATAATTGAAATCAAATTGAATCGAAAATACTTCGAAAATTGAAATAATTGAGAATTTTTAAATATTCACTTTCCATGCTAGTAATTATACCGAATATGCATAGTTAGTAGGTTGATGAAATTCATCGTGAAAGCAAGAGTCGTATTTATGCACACTTGTCTATAGAAACTTACATGCACATGTGCGTTTTACAAACTGCAGGAGAAAATCAATGAAACCTTTCGGGAGAAGTGTAAGCTACTGTTCTTTGTCCAGCAATACACGCACATAGTGCAACAAGGTTATTAGCAAACTTTCTTTCCTTTGAATTATATTTAGGAAATTTTCTGATAAAATATTTCAATAATGGAAAAACGGAAGTTTAGTTACGAGCTCACCGGGCAGCATATCGTAATATGAAGAGGAAACATTTGAAAGCAGAGTCTTCGTATTATAGTTTGACTTTTTGATTGGCTTCTCCTTCCCATAATGCGTATGCAAAAGGCATGAAATGAAGACCGGAAAATTATCGCAGGACATAATCGAAATTTGGGCAAAAAACTTGACAATTATTGTTCTAGTGGTTGAAAAGAAAAACATTTTATTCCGATACAACAGCGCCCCATGTTTGAGTGTGCTGTAACAGTGCGTGTGTGCGTGTGTGTGTGCGTGTGTGTGTGTGTGCGTGTGTGTGTGTGTGTGTGTGTGTGTGTGTGTGTGTGTGTGTGTGTGTGTGTGTGTGCGTGTGCGTGTGTGCGTGTATGCGCGCCCGTGTGTACGCCACATGCATGTGCGTGTCCATTCAGTACCTCAAAAGTCTTGTGCATAGTTAATCCTGGTCAAAGAAAGAGAAAAAAAGAAAAGAAAAGAAAAGAAAAGGAAAACAAGTTGTTTCGCCGTTGTTTGCAGGGAAGCATTTGTAAATTTCTCTACGAAAAGTTTCCATTGAAGAATAATACTCTCAAGAACTAACAAGAAGCTAACTTATTTTTAATTGGGCTAAACGAAAGGAAAAGATTTCCACACACAAGGAAAACTTAAAGATGATACAAGTGCTTGTAAAGCAAACAATTAGTTTATGATTTTTTTTTTTATTATTCTTTTGAAGAACTTACTGCGATGGGCTTTGTCCGAAGGGTCTTTACGCAAAACAATGCGACGTTTCGACGAACATATAGGTCCCGAGTCTACGTCGTGTATAACAATTTTAATGGCCTCGCCGTCCATGGAGGTTTGGCGACGTGGTGCCTCTAAGTCCTCTAAGTTAGGACCAGTGAATGCAGCCAATGGTGGTGGTATGGTAGTGGGTATAGCACCACGGGATTGCAAAGCCGCTAAATCAGGTCTGTTAAATTTGTTAAACAATAACAAAGAAAATTTATAGTAATTTTCTTGTATTGTCCAACAGTGAGTGATTATAGAAATTTGTGAAATCTTGAATTCTCAGCTTACAATTGTGAACCACGGCGTCTTACGCGTCGATCATCGTCTACGGTTAACACTGGGCTGCCTTTGTCTGGGCTTGGGCTTTCGTCGTTCTGCAGATCTTCAGAAGCATGCGGCACCCGAAACGAGGGTCTTCTTGAGCCCGGTAATGCCATTTGCGTCGCCATCGTATTGCCGTCACCGGGAGAACGCTGCAATTGTGCAGCTTGTGTAGCAGCTTGTAAAGTACCAGGAGCAAACACATCATATGCAGATTTTCTATAAATGCAAGTAATTATAAAAAATATTGCGTTCGCTATTACGCTCAAAATCCGCATTAACCGCGCTTTTTATATAAAACCACATCTTATGACTTTCATTAAGATATTGACATCATTTTTCATCAAAATATTTCTTAGCCTATATAGATCGAGAGGTGTAATTTTACCTTCGAGGCATGCTGGGTAAACCAAGGCCTACATCTGCGATAGCGACACCTGCACCCGTACCGCCTGCACTTGTATTTCCATCGTCATCGTAGCTATGTTGGCGAGCTACACGAGAAGCTCTGCGTGATGCCATACGGGATAACGGTGGCCCAAAGCTGAGTTCCTCCTGACGCGGTGGACTCGATGAACGGCTAGGTGCCATACTTTGGCCACCTTTACGCCAATCCATATCACCGCCGGGTGTTTTATTACCTTTTAACTTAAACGAAACATTTTCAAAAATGTGCAACAAATGTCATAAACATTCAATAGCGTACTCGTTCCAATTCTTTAAGCGACGCAGGCGACACATCTGAGTGACGTCTTAATTCGGGGCTACGTGGTGGTGCAAGAGCACCGCCATTTGATGGCGCCAAGTTTTGTGTGGAGCAGCCTAGCTTTGCATCTGAATGACGTCGCTGGAGAGCCTCCAATACCGGAACATCCAACATTGAGTCTGTCGAGTCTTGCGGTATGCAAACTCGTGAAGCCATTTTTCGCCTGCACACACTGCAACGCCACATACTCTGCCATTAAATGAAAGAGAAAAAGCTCACAAGATTACCGCTCTGTCTAAATCAATTAGTTATTTGAGTTATCTAACTTTATATTTTCGATGCCATCAAACCCGAATTTTCTGTTAATTCATTTGTTATTCAAATTTGGCAAACCTCCAAAGATACTAACATTCTTATCAACTGGCTTTATGTATTTTCTAGACCCGAATTATGAGGGGGGAGGACTGTTCGTCTTTCGTCTTCGTAGAGCCTCTAACCCTTCAAGTCTAAGCAGTCCAAAGCATTTTGTTTAAACGCTTATAAGAGGAGCAAGAAACTTCTAAACGTTCCAATTAAGTTGTTTTCGTTTCCACATATGCGGTGATTGCAATTTTTTACTTCGTTAAATATTTGTTTTCCTTAAATTTTCAAAGCCGTTCATGTACTTGAACACTTTTTTCTCAACCTTATTTAGCTCTGTTTGCTTTCACTCTACCGCTTAAACCACGCCGACACCATATACAAAGAGCGACTGCCATCAAGCAATGGGGTGTCTTCGGTTTTCACATTAGAAAACAGGCATTTGCCCATTCCAATGAAGTGTGTAAATAAGAAACTCCATGTCAAGCTTTTTCTAATTAAATTAATTGATTTTTTTATTAATTTACTATGCGTTTGAGTAAAGAAACATTATTATTTACTTGAGATACATATTTTACACCCATCAACAAGAGGTGCGAGGATCTATTCAGTTTATCAAAAAGTTTGTAACATCCAGACGGACAAGACGCTTTAGAAGTCCTATAAGGTACATAAATTGTTGATCAGCATGTCCGTCCATTCGTCTGCGTAATATCTGTGGTATCACGATATTGTATGCGTGGCTGGCAGATCAAGATCGACTATCAGACATCTATACGGCTACGATACATTCAAGATCGTATGATGACTTCGTGGAAGCACTTTCCACGATGCTCTAAACATATAACGATTGGAGCAAAAGTAAACAGCATTCGATCGTTTAGGTCTTCCAGAATACAAGCAAAGTTCAAAAGACTTCATTCACATCCGAAATATTTTTATGCACCGGAACGCCTACCTTATTTTCGAAAAATTTGCCATGTCGTATTACCGGCGGGGCTGTGAATTCTAATTAACGTGTAAAAAATTTTCAAAAGATAAAAATAAAGGTTAACGTTCGATTCCGAAGCAGTTGCTAACGGCTTGTAAAATGAATTGACGAAGTATTCACTAAATCGCTCTCTTTTGACGTTCGACCGTTTCTTTTCAAACAAAGATGTGCTTCGATGAACATGTTTAACACCGAAGATGGCGATTGGTGCGCTGAATACTTATGTTGTCTTTTCTTTTCTGATCAAACATGGAACCTTTTTTAATAAAGGAAAATGTTTAAAAAAGATACTTGGTTTGTTCCAAGGCTGTTCCATTCTAAACTTTATCAAAGGACACATTTTAAGCACTAACAAAAAACTGAATGCAAAGCCTATAGATTTCTTCCTTTCATCGGTTCTCTATTTACTTTTTTTTCTTTTTTTTTTTTATTTATTCATTCAACTCTTACTTGTATATATGGTTCAGATATTTGACACTAACTAACGATATATTTCCTATTAAGCTTAAAATATTTCAGGCTAATTGCGAAGTTTAACGTTTCCTTTTTTAACATTTTAATAGACTTTTTTTTTTTTTTTGTTCTTTGCACATTAAACATGTGTCTGTTTCGCACAATATGCATAAAGATGACTGTGTAGTTCATATGCACGTATAAGAATTTGGGCGTGAATTTTTGTGCGTAGATTAAATAGACAACTTACAAGCAAGCGAGTGTGCACACATATTTTGTTCGGTTCATTTAGAAGCGTATTGGTATAAATGTTATAGCTTGCGTTTTAGCAAATTGAGTCCGAACTATGTGATCTTTTATTGTTTTCTAAATAAGGAAATGGCATGCCTGAGTAAGCGAAAGTCTTGTTGAATTGAAAAGATAAAAAGTTGTTATATAACAAAGTCATTCGTGTTCAAGGGGGACTTTTTTAAACATTAACTGAGAAAAATCGTTCCCACTCTTAAGGGTTTGCCATGCAATACTCATTATATTATTAAAGAGAATTAAATGCCCTATCTTAAGAACTTATAGTATTTATATAGTTACAAATCTGCATATATGTAGCAGCTAACCGCTTATGAAACCGGAATTTTTGTTTAGAAAATACAAAAAATATTTTATTCAAAATATCAACGGTCGCTATATGTACATTTTTCCCACACGCCTGGCAATTTGTTCACGCCACGCCCAAAAGATTGTTTCGGGGCGAGCGTAGAGGCGTATAATCATTATCCTGTGTATACTGAATAACTTAGTAAGTGCATGTAGTAATTGCAGAGGAATAAACTTAGAACGCATTTGCACCCCTACAAGTGCGTGAAACCGTTAGCCCGTGGACCAGGTATCACGAAAATTTCTTAGAAACTGAAATCTAACATTTTAAACGCATTCCATTTGAAACTACATAACTCAAGTCTATCATCCCAACGGCTCTTTCATTTTTCATCGAATCGCCTTGAAATTTTAACCGTCGCTTCAAAATAAGACTCTTTGACATTCTTGGATTTTTTTTTGTAAATATTTAATGATTCTGGAATCGATTTTTTCCAAATTGGGGAACGCTCTTCAAGAATCAACTTTTCGAAAAAATTCTCAGTAGATATTGAACAAAATTCTTGTTGGTTTTCTCTTCCAGATGATGGGGCAAGAGACGTTAAATGAAAAACATTAGTGTTTTTCGACAGCTGCCGTACCTTCAGTGAAAGTATTAATAAATTTGTTTTTTTTTTATTAATTTCGACAAATTTTCTTTAAATGACGTCCAGGCTATATTGACACTTGAGCTGGATATGTGCGCTTAATCTAACGTTAGGGGAAAAGCCAAGTTGCTTTTCGATGTAGAATACTTGAATTGCGTGTATTGCGTGATGTCAGCGAGAAAAAAGAGGGGCATGATTAAATCGACCGAAGTATAATGTCTCCAAAACGAGTGCCACTATTTAACAGATCTAAATAATGCTGTGACTAAGGTATAAAAATCATCGTATAAAGTAGGAACGAAAAGCAGACAGAGAAGAACGCAAATGTCTTTTTTAAAAGTCAATATTTTCATGTCTCTATTCCAATTTTTAATAACTTTTGTTGATAATCCCTTCATGTTAACATATCAACCGATTGCTTGCTTTAGCGTCGATAATTTATCGCTTTTTGCGTATTTCTTCCAGCTTTATTGCACTTTATGGCAATCTTAGACTCAGCAATTCTTCGCTCTGTTATACATACATATATTCTATCCTTAAATTTTTTCTTTACAGAAATTCCGGAAGATCCGGAATAGATATTTTAGCCACGTTTGCAAAGGTGCTGTCAATTTTGATGTTATTATAATCTTAGTATTACGTGGGTAAATGCTTAGATCACTATACTGAAGAAGACGGTAATATTTTCCACTTTCTTTCTTTGTTGCTACGCGGTACCCAAGAATTTTGACATGCATTTTTTTTTTTGATTATAGGTAGAGTACCGTTTGCTATGAGCTACGTATAGTTTACCTATTTAGTTTCAACGACCTGCTTGTGGGTTCCATGGCTTTGACAACTTTATGAACAACAGCAGCAGCAACAGCTGCCTTTAATTATTATCTGATTTCTGGGTGCAGTGCTCTCTCTTTTATTTTTAAATAAGGTTTTAGTCTGGCAAACATATTTTCATGTCTAAGTTGCACTAAAAGTTTGACTTCAACTAAGATTTCGTCGATAAGAACAGATCGTAATAAATGTTTTACTGTTGTATCCCTTGTACTGAAACACTTCATATTTACAATCCTATGATAATATTGTTTAACCACAATTATTGATATATAAACTGAAAAATCAAACGCTTCATATAGAAACTTACCGCATCCTCATTTTCTTCCAGTTTACTATAACTGGCGCAATCTTCGCATACACGTTGCTGGCATTCAAAACAAGTTTTGTGGTAGTCATCGGGCTTGAAAGATTTTAAACACACACGGCAAGCTCCCACTCGACGTCCAGGTTCATTTTGCGTTTTCCCAGCATTTGTCGTGCCGTTACTATTGTTGTTGTTATAGTTTTGATTCGTAGAAGTATCCTGTTGCTGAGGCTGTTGTTGTTGATAACCACTATAAGTGCTGTCAGTATCAGTGGGTATTAAAGATGGTCTCGGTGACATTTTATTTACTGCATATGTTTGTAAAGCAAGTCAAAACCACAAAAATAGAATAGAATACTTTTTTAATAATGAAAAAAATTCTTATTTATCCTTTGATACGTGTATCCGTTAACATAAATTGAACTCAATGCCAAATGTGCAAAAAAAGCTTGCTATTTTCATGTACAGTATGGACTGACAAAGATTTGCATCTAACATTATATTAATTTAAAGTCATTTCGATTTTTTTTAACAAGTTCCTCGCCTGGTTCCTTAGAAAGTACACACATTTTGTTCGGGCGGAATTTTCTGTAAAATTTATTTTTCAACATTCAGTCAGAACAAAGCGTTGTAATAAACTTTTGATCGATATATTCCCTGTTATTGATAATAGTAAGATTCAATTTAAATTTAATTATTTTCTTTTTTTGTTTTCGTTTTCGAATCGGCCCATTGAAAGAATCCTGAATATATTCATCATCCTTTATCTATGCGTTTTAACTTTCTGTTTGACTTACTTCATACAACAATTAAAAAGTAAATTACATAGATATCGCGGTGGATGAACAAAGTTTTAGGTTTAGGTTAGGAATCCAGCGATGGTCAAGCGTGCATATAGTTTATAGGTATTGTAACGGTGGGTACGAAAATTTATTCCCCAGTCAGAAATGACTGAATTTATGATAAAATTCTTTGGCCGCACATTTTTGCCCACACACTGAATGGCTGCCCAAAGACATTTCGTAAAATTTTCACACCAAGTTTCCTTAAGTGAAAAGCCATTACATTGAAATATCGGAGAAGAGAAAGAAACCGAGTGTTTAGAGGAGAGCGGCTTGGGAATGGTCGTGTGAGAAAGCCATTAAGAGTAACGAAAACATTAAACTTGTAGAAAAGGATTGCTGAAGCATACATTAGTTTAAGTGGAAAATTTTAAACGTTCGTTACCTCCGAGATACGCATACCAGCTGTTAACTCACACATACAAACCTTCTCATGGCATAAGTGAATGCGCATTCATTCACTTAAAACCTTTAAGCCTCTCAAATATATAACTCAACAAACACACGTATACGCAAGGCTACCATTAACTTTTTTTCTTTCTTTTGCCTTACATTGAGATAAAAGTTAACAACGGGGCAGAACTAAAAGTGCCGGCGTTTCATTTTTTTTTTTTTTTTCAGCTGCATACCACATTCAAGGGATATATAAATTTTAATACAATATTTATATTACTGATATGGTCGGCGCAGCACTTAAGTATTGGCACATGACACGATTGTCTTATTTTTCTATAAAATTATATTTTCTCTTAACATCAAGAGGTACGAAATTTTGTTGTTTATGGACACTCCGACTTATGTTATATCTATATAAATATATAAATATATCTAAACAAGGTTTCCAGTCGCGCCGTGTTCTGTTGTTCGAACAACGCGATTCTATAACTGAAGGCTGGCACACACACATAGCGCTACAGTTTATTCATCAGAACGTTCTTTGCCTAATCCTAGTTACAAATCAACTACAAAAAAGTAAAATTATTTTTTTTTTTTTTTTTTTTTAGTTCAATATTACGAAATATATAACCCAAACATCCCTACATAACTACAAAATTATTCGTTAGCGTGGCCGCATCAGTATTTGAATTATATTAGCGCGATCGATCGTCTTGTTAACCCTGCCATGTGGACTTTGTTGAGCACATTGAGACAAAGTTTTTGTTATTTAAAAGACGCATTTTTCGTTAAAACCCAGTTGCGTTTTTATCATTTTGCGAGCGTAGAGTGCGACGTATGAAGTTCTCTTCATTCGTCTTAAAATAGGTTTCTTGTAGGGAATTTTTTTCTTTTCATGTGATCAATCCCTCATGGTGCGTGCTCTTTACGTGTAATACGATGATAGCTAGAAAAAGTTAGGAAGAGAGGGACAGGGAATGAATCTGTAGCCTGGAAGGTGTATAGTCAACTGGTGAGTGTTATGCCGAGCAATCATTATAGTTACGATCACGCATTAATTGTAATTAAAATTTGGTCTCTATAGCGATGGGAATTAAACCAGGGCATGGCGAATTAATTAGTTTTGTAATAACGAAAGCTTTTTCTAGTGCGGTTGGTAAGACTATCAAAGTGCTTTGGTCGGCAACGATTTGAAATATAAATTGAAGAATTTATTTCAACGCTATTAACATACATAAATTTCATTACATAATATGTTCTATTAAAAGAAAAAAATTGTTTTTTTTTACATTATGTTTATTTTTTTATTGATATATTGAACACAAAATGTAACAGAAAGTCATTACTCATACATACGTTACACCACTTGTGGTGCAAGGGCATATTAAATTTGTATGAATGTATGCAACACACTGAATTGATTTACACTTTTCCGTCCGTATGTTCCTCTGTCAGTGCTGTTTTTTATGGTAAATCTAAAGGCCGCAATTTTTGAGATATTTTGATGAAATTTGGTAGCCTGACGTGTTTTGGCCTAAGGACGAGCGACTTATTTTGAAAAGGCCGTATATGTATAATTGTAGGGTGATTTAGGGCATTTAGTGGCAAGCGATGGCCCGCTAAAGCGTTTTTACTTTTTTTTTTTTTAAATGGGTCCTTAATTTTTGGTATACCTAACGCCAAGCACGTACTTAAGGCATAAGAAATTAAAAAATTATGGTTTTGTCCTAGACGAGGTAGATACATTAAAAGTAATTTAAAATTTGCATTTAGCTGTTTGCCAAAAAAAAAAAAAAAAGAACATATGTATATGTAGCGAAGCCTTGCTTCTTCGTAAGTACGTGCCATACTTTTGTAGCTAGTAATGGTGTTAGTTTATGTGGTATGCCGTGGAATGTCAACTGCACATAACCCTAAGAGCCACAAATGTGTGCACGCCTGTGTGCATCACTAAGTTTGCACGTATACAGGAGAATAGATATTTCTACTTAGTGGCACATATGGTTGTCTTTATCTACTTGACTGTTAAGGAGGACACCAAGTAGTAACATAGGCAGGTACTTCGGCAATTCCTTTTCACATGCATGGCACTTCCCGTATTACAAAAGTGCCTTTCCTCAGAGTATAGTCGACGTGTTCAAGCTTATGTTATCTTTTCTTGAAATTACTTAAGTTTCTCTAGCAGCAATTTTGCCGTTCGGCTTTACTTGTACTTTCTCCTTTCTTGTTATTCTAAAAGTATAGTAATTTAATGTGTCAAGTCAGGTAATGAATACCTCCGACATATTTCATCGTTATGCATGCATAATGTCAGTACGTCAGGTAACAACAAAGGGAGAGAAAATTACATGATAGCTCGAGAGCATTTCTTCTACGCCTTGGCATTCTGGCCGTGGGAGGCATAATGACTGTGGTTTGCCTGCCTCCGATGCAGTATTTTATTTTGTACGCTATGAAGCAGAAAGCTGAGCTTAAAGGGTAATTATAATTAATTGCCTTCTTTTTTTTTGGTAAGAAAAATTAAACCAATTAAAGCTTGAGCTAATACTAACGCATTATATAATGATATATTAAATCGAAATTCGGGCTCAAGCCAAATTCATAATTGTTCATAATTGTAAAATATTTATCAGTTAACATGATTTCTTTGCTTTTAATTTGATTACGTATTATATTTAACAATATATATATATATACTTGAGTGATTTTCCCAGGAAGTTGCACCTTATGTTTTATGCATTTAATAATTGTTTAAAAGATGAGTTAATATTATAATTATTGAAATGTACCTCTATCCTGTGCGGTTAAAAGTGATGTAGACAAAGTTTGTTTCAGCTTCCCGAATGTGCCGCCCGTATCAGGTGTGGTTTGCGTGGAGGCAGTCTCATCGGTAGCTACCATCTGCAAAAACAAGTGAAAATGTAAAAATTGTGTAAGTTGCATAACTTAGAGAGCTTGCATAAGCTACAGATTCAGAACATGAGATGAATTAATTTGACCTAATATTCAATCCATTGAACGTTTCATTGCAAACAATGTATACAATATTGTGTTTGAATAGTTGCTTCAATCTAGAATAAGTCGAAAACTTTCATTTCCTCTTGAGACGAGTTTTCATTGATTATCTTATATATAATTTTCTCAACATGTCAATGCAACGATCGGGAACGCTATTATCATGCATCGATATTCATGGCAAAGTGTAGATCGGTAAATGTAACATAAATCAATGTATATAATGTGTACATTTTTTTTTGCTTGTATCGTGGGCCTGCCTCTCCAATCACACCGTTTTCATTTGGGTTACTTTCACTTTGGCCCTATACATATTATGTAGGCTGAGTTTCAGATCAATGTCTCCTATATATGACAAGTTGCAGTCTTTTGCTTGTTGTCGACAAATTACCCTTGTTTCAACAATATACGACAGAAGTACGGACTACCACTGGCATATTTCAAAAGAAAGGGAAAATTCATCTACGATCTCATGCTTCCTTGGTGATTTTTTGGCAAACAAACAAACAACAGAAAGTTCTTAAAATCAAGAAAGCTTTAAAGCATAAATCGAGCTGGTTTGACCTCAACCTTGGATTTTAAAGCTGCAATTAAGGACAATTTTCTTCTGCATTCTTCGCTAAGCTTGAAAGCTATCGGAAACAGTTTACCCACTGTTAATGTTCGCAAAATAGCAACAAAACTCTGTGGGGAAAGAAAAAGCAAATTATGCATTAAATGAACTAAACATATTTATAATGTAGTATCTCGATAATTCGATGCGAATTGGCGTTCCACGAGCCTATATTTTTCGTGTCTGCTATCGTAAAAATTGTTTACCAACAATTTTCTTTTTTATTTTTTTCTTATTTTGCGATGATACTGGAAATGCTTTTTCCAAATTTCCGCCTCCGTAAACGGTTGGTAACGCAATGAGTGCCGTAAATTAGTTTTTGATGAAATATTGATTATTGATAACACAGTTGAGCATATTTGCGTGTCAGGAATATTCAGAAGAGAGAGAGTTTGTTGTCGTTGTTGATAAAATTTTAATCAATTTTATTACTTAATCTAATCACGCGATGAAAAGGGCTGAAGTAAAGAATGAATTTATGTTCAACTTAATTATTTAAATTAAAACAAGTAACAAAATTACATGCGATCGTGACCGAATCTTTTCTACCCATCACCGTTTACCCCGAAAAAAGACAAAAGAAGTAAAAGAACAAAATTTTCATGCTCTATAGTATGGAGTGGGCGTAGCTGAATTTTTCTATTTTCAAAATAAAAGTTTTAGTCCTATAGGCGTGTGGGCGTTGCAGGTGTGTCCTTTCAAAAGTTTAGATCAATTCCAAATTCTTTTGCAAATTTATAGGCGATATCTTCACTTCCGCTAAAGGCAGAATGTTTAAAATAAATACTACAAAGTTACGCAAGCAGACAGATGGGCAGAAGAATAGTCAGTCATGTTTAGGTGCATTCCAAATTTGAAACTGGCAAACAATTTTCATACTTTGTGGGGTTTTTGAAGCCTGCTTCTATGCGTTATAAAAGTATTGAAAAAACAATTAAGTTTTTATACACTATAACATTGGGTAGGCGTTGCCATTTTTCCCCTTTTTTGTGCGCAGATGCTACAGCATCACCCATAGAATATGCGATCAAATTTTTGTATATTTATCTGCTATAGTCTATGAGTAATGAGCAGAAAAACAATTTTTTATTCTCTTTCAAAAACAGAGATGTTCTCAGTTTACGTACTACTGTGAACGTGCCCTTCGACCAATTTGGTCCAACAAATACCAATCTGCGTGCAAGTACTCCCAACGTTTCTGCCAAATTTAAAGTCGATAGCTTTATTTTTGCGGCCAGGAGAATGTTTACAACAGGCGTCGCGCGGACGGATAGACAGACATTCTTAAATCGATTTAGAATTTGATGCAGATCGAGAATGAATATACTTTGTGGGGTCTCTAATGCTTCCTTCCGGGCGTTCCAAACCTTTTCATAAAACGAGTATACTTGTCACCCTTCGGTGATGGGCATAGAAACTATTTTTAATAAATTTTATTAATCTTGAGATTTGAAAGTCTACAGAACAATAAATGCATGTAAAAATTTCAATAAATAATTTCATTATATTCATATCATGATTTCTTATTGCATTAATAACTTTAAAAGGTTTAACCAAAGTTTACATCATAAAGTTTACATCAGAAGTAAAAAACCGATTATGAAAGAAGTTGATGGAAAAAAAAAAAATTCATAATAAGGTAAACAATTATGTTTCACAATAACAAAGTTCTGACAAGATCTTATATAAGGTTTTAAACGAATAGGTTATGAATGTGTAAAGTTGGAAATTTTTTAATGTCTCGGTGTTGGATTTTTCGCACTTTTGCTAAATGGAGTGAGTATTCAGCTTTCTCTCAATGTTGAGTTCAATGAGAGTTCTAACCGTAAAGATGGTGTAGTTGCAAGTAGAAGTAAAAAACGTACAAATCCGATGGTTAACTAACGCCCGATATATTTAATAATTTATTTTGAATAATTTTTTATTTGCGAATTTTTGATTGGATTACAAAGCTGTTTGCAGCCATAAGTTATAAGAGGCAAAATCCACATTTTAAAAAGGAAGTTTTTCATTTTTGACGCTTAAATCGGCTCTCCGCTTAGGTAGAACTAAAAGAGAATTTACAGAGTTGTTGTTTTCTTGTACATGTAACCTGAAGTTCAATTTTTTCCGTATTTTGATGTTAAGTATCAGAAATTCTTTACAACGAGGATAATGTTTGAATTGAATTCGCGTGAAATATATCGGAGACGGGGGACGCATGAGAAATCCTATTAATCAACTAATTGCATGCAGTTTATTAACTAATCTGTTTTCTCGAACTAAGAGTTAAATACTTTGGTTATTGAGTCCCGTAATAGCGGTGTAATTTATGATTTCCAAATACGCTAATACCTCCCAATGAATAGGTGTGCCCTTGAAATACTCTCTGCGAAGTCGAAATTATTCTTTTCTTAAGATGTTATTGTTCGCCATGAGTGCCAGTAATTCTTTCAGGAAAATCTCTTCAAACCGATCGCCCAACATGCCTAAAATGTAGACAGCCCAACAATTGCATGAAAGCTTGGGACTTTTACAAATGGGACTAACTTTAGTTATTTTAAAGCATTAAATATTCATGGGCTTTGTTGTTATTCAGGATTGAAGTTGTTGTTTTAATTTCATTAGAATCGATAAATATGACTTCCGATTTTGACTGAACATTGAAACGGTCGTGTAAGAACAGAACTGATTGTTGATAATCGAAATGTGAGCATTCTCGAAAACTTCACCCAAAGTTTCGATCTTAGCTTCTGGGTTTCGTATAAATTCGAGTCCTAGCTTCTCAATCATTTAGATTCGGCCGCTCGACTTTCATTGCTTTAGTAATTTACAAACATTTCTTAGAATACGGTTCCAATCTGCTTACATAAATGAAATTGAAGAAGTTCCAATCTCGGTCAGCACAATGATGATGAAATCTTTTTTAAATCTTCAAAGTCTTCGTTCATAATGCTTTTTGACATGAACTTTTAAGATGACAGCCCACTGAAAATCTGAAATATATTCTAACCCTAATTATGTTATGTAACGAAACCTTTCCTTTTTTATCTGCTTAACATTTACGAAGATATGATAGGTCGTCAGTATATGATCTGAATTAAGTCGATTAAGGTAAAAGTAATTTATTTAGAGAAGAAAAGCCTATGATTTTTAAGAACATTGCACAGTTGGTTGACGTTACCGTTGTCGTTGTCGTTGTCGTTGTCGTTGTCGCAATTTAAACTGGAAATCATTAAAATAAAAAAATCATTAGAATGATTAAACAATTCATCCCGATCATCCTCACACATCTCGATATAATCTGAAATTACTTGCACAAATATTAATGTTCGCGACAAGTGAAACGGACTGCATTTTAAATGAGCCAATAGTGGTTTGAGCTACTTTACGTTCACTTGCATTCGAAATCGCCATAGGAATCGTATTAGTCTTTGAGTACATACAACAACGATATACTGCACTCATAACAAGAAACTGATGTCAAAAATTTTTCTTTTTTCTTTTTTAAAAATTTCGTACACGTAATTATTTATAAAAGTTGTAAGAAAAGTGAGGTGTGCGTAGATCAAACACAATGATAGAACCGAAGCAAGTAATTTACTTGATTATAGCTATAGATAAAGAAATGCCTTTATGCAATTTTTTAAGATATTTATCGCAAAGTTTCCTCAGCAGATGTATGGTAGATGTAGTAGTTCCACGGAATTAATTAATTTACTGCTGTCGAGTAGTAGGATTAATATCCAGCATTTTCTTTGTTTGTTTTTTTTTTTTTTTTTTTTTTGTCTATAATATCATGGAATGCCCCCTGTACGTGTAACCAGGTAACGGCCATAAAGAAGTGAGGAAAGAGAAAGAGACAGAGGGTGGGCACAACTTACTGGGTGCATGCTCAATTGATAGGTGTTATGCCTTTACCGACCTTCACTTTTTGATATATTGACATACCCAACGGTAAAAGAAGTAATCACCATTTGGAAATCAATACACATTACACACACGTGTGAGTCTTGACGATTTAGGAACATTTGCTTTGGGCATTGCCATGCTGAATACTGATACTCCCTTCAACGCATCTTTTTGAATTTTGAACGAATGTCGTGAATATTTGAAATTCAACTTGAGGCTTAGCTGCAAAATTTCCATTTCATATCGTTCATCACCCATTGCCATCGAAAATCGAACATTACATTACGTCATCAATGCCCGGTTGTCACTGGCGATGGACGGATGATGTCTTTAAAGCGATATTTCACTTATAAAAAACCCGTGATCGTCTCGTTCGCCCTGTGAATAGTATTTCATCTGTTTTTGCGTGATTTTTGTTCCCGTGCATTGCATTTGCATTTGGTTTTTGTTAAATTCTTGTATTGAATGATAAGAAGAACGACAATTGAACAATCTGCAAAAGCTGTTAGTTCTGCGTTTTAAAAAATGTTTCTTTAAAAATAGAACTATTTTAATGTATGTATGACTTCAGATAAGGATTACTAATAGGAAACAAAAAGTTTGTTGCTTAAGGCTGATTTTCTTTCAAATATTTTTAGCATACATTATGACGGCTATGTGTTAAAGGATTTCCATCAATAGCAGCAAAGGGAGAGAAAGAGGGAGAGGGAGAGCGAGAGCGAGAGCGAGCGAGTGGGCAAAGCAGGCATGGAGAAGAGAAGACAGCGTTTGTATGCGTGTGTTTATGTTTGTGTAGGTGGGTGAGAGAGCGAGAAAATAAGAAACATTTTACTTGACGTTTTTCTATTTTTAAAATTTTGTTCAACGTTGACAGCGTTGAAGGAGTTCACAAAGAAGGTGTCAGTTATTTTAACATTTCAACGTTCCATCACTTTTAACTACAGCTGCAGGAGTTTGAAACACGTCTGTTTACTTTTCAGATTTAGGCTAACGTTTTATTTACATTTCAATGTCAGATGTGTGTTTGTAGAGTCTAAAAGTGGAATATAATCAAAAGGTAGAATTTTACGATATTTTTCCGCCTGACATGGCTTACAGTAGAAGAGTCGTGTTATTATAACCACGATCGCAGAATGTGTTTGCAAAGTCCTGAAGTACCTATCAGAGTGTTTGTGATATATACATGTGTATACCTGATATGGGCGCAAATAAAAGTTGACATAGTTTCGTCTGGCTGTCCGTTCGTTCACTCCGGTGTATATTACGCTATGTGTGGTATGAATTCTTCTTTTATTTAATTTTTTTATACCTTTTTGTTTCATTGCATAATCAATTTACAATCTATTCAAAAAAATAATCAATGAACGTAACAAAGGCTAATTATCCCTAATAAGAGCTTTATAATACCACAGATATGCTATTTAAATAAGTGAAAAGAGAGCAGGTTCATTAAAAATAAAAGTGGATAATAAGACGAAGCGAATATCTTACTCTTAGCTGCTTCTTGCAGGTGAATTTTGAAAAGTACTACTTACACGGCTACGAGAGCAGAGCCATGGCAATTTAATTGAGTATTCAAAATATATTTCCTTGCCAGACGTTTAGCCGAAACAAAGAATCGACTAATATTAATGTGGATGTAATCAATCAATGGAAACTCCACAATTATGGATATTAAAGACTCATCCGAAGATTGCGTCTTAATTGTGTTTTCTTGTTTTCGTATTTTCTTATTTTCTTATTTTCTTTCTTTTTTTTTTTTAAGATTAAATTGCTCTTTCGCTTACTTGAATACGCCAGAGTACGCGCACGTCTGTTTTCTATTTGCGTTGTAGGTGTAAAGCAATATAACGGAGGAAGTAATTTTTGCACAAACATAAATTACTATTTCCCTCAGGACATGGTTTCTTTGATTTTGATTTTAACATATATCCTGCTTAAGTTGATTTCTCGTGTTACGTAAACTTACAGGCAAGCAGTGATATCATCGCGCTTTTATTTATAGTAAGTAAACTCAAATAAAATAAAACATCATTGGGGCCAATAGCGTGTTAACTTTTTTCCTTTAACAGATCTTTAAGCGTTAACGAAATTTTGAACTTGTTAATGCTTGTTGAACAAATTCCTCTTTTTATAGATATATGTATATATATATAACACACTACGCTAAGTTATCAAAGATGAATTTAAGTTCGTTTGCGTTATTGTAGGAAAAAGTCGACAGTATAGGCAGAGTATGTTGCAACGTTGCATACTGTAAAGATAGTTATTACTACGATTGCCTATCGTGTGATGTTAATCTTACACATTATGTATAACAAAAGCATGCCCTTGTTCGCAAACAGAACACAAACCTTCTCTTTTCTTCTTTTTGTAGGATCCCTCTCTATTGCTTATGCTTAATGTTTCATAATTTTATTAACAGTAATGGGCTGTAAACGGGATCGAATTTTCATTTCAGGACAATTTTCTTAATAATTATGGTTTTCCAAATTACCAAATGTCAGACGAAATATTATACCCTTGTCTATGATATGTTTGTTGCAAACTGATTACAAGGATAACATCGATGTAACGGAAAATAAGTTTATAACAAAGCAAAGTATGATACCTTTAACTGCAACAAGAAAGCATTCGTTTTATATAATAGCATGTATGGTATTAATTAAAAATGTCTTTGCGAAATTTTTAAGCAAATATGTGTAACCAACGGTTTTAAGTCGTTTTCATCCTTTCGCTTTTGCACATTTTTTACAACATTGATTTATATAAGACAACGAAATAAACTATGAGTGTGGGAATTAGTAAACTGAGGAACCTGACTTGTGGTAAACTGTTTTGGGCCCTTTAGCAGATGTCTCTCGCACAACGATACAAAGTTTTGAAACCCTTTTTCGATATAACAGAGCGTTTGATGTAACACGACTTTAAAACCTTGCGTTCAGGTGGATTTTATTTTCAGCTGCGTTCAGCTGCGGAGAACTCTACAAACTTTTCTGATTTTCTTTTTGAAAGGGGGCAGCATCGGTTGTATACTTTGCAAGTGAAGTTGGTGAAGTGTTTGCTTCCTTTGTTTTTAACATTTTAGAAAGTAAGTAACGAAAATTAAGAAAAAGTAATAAATCTAATGTGAGACCGTAAAATTCATTAATAATATAATGCCTGACAATATCAAGAGGCAAAAACTTAAATAAAAATTTATTTCACTCCAAGAAAAGTGGGAAAGTTGTGAAAAGTGTATAGAGAATGAGGTCTTCATCGATTGCATCGAGCATTAAGTTTAACTGAAGATATTATTCGAATTATAATAAAAAATGAAACCAAAATTAGGAGAAAACTCGCCACTGATTGTTCCTAAGGTGCGAAACGAGTAATAAATATCGCTAAAAAGTTATACTGTTTTCGTTGAAAAAGATGCTTCAGTAGTATGTAGAGGAAAATTTGAAAGTGGATTGTAAAGTTCCTTAGCGCCTCACATAGAAATTCCTACCGAATTGCAAGGTAGTAACAAGCCGGTGATTGCAATTGCGTGAAATAACTTTTGCGTGAACGGAGGTAATGGAGAGATCTTTCAAGCAACTTTTAGAAAAAGAGAAAAAAAAAAAAAAACTAAAATAGATGACAAGTAATTCTGTGTTGAATTTTTTTTTCTTTACTTCTTTTCATTTATACGTTTATTTGGAAGGAAATTTCAGCTGCCATATTATTTTACACCTTAAGACTTGGTTTCGATATAAGACGACACACATTGTCTTGGCATATATTGTCTCAAAGTTGCGTATAACATAAAGCCATTGCATTGATTTAAATTATGTTCTTCCGCACTATTATATCTTAGTTTAAGTAAATCAAAAAAGACGCTCCGTATAAACCGGTTTAACGAATTAATCGTGTTATTCGAGGGACACCTGTTTCTACGCTTCGCTGAGTGATTTTAGAATCAGATTCGTATATTACGAAACATCGGTTATGCAGCAATATTTAAAACCAAAAGGCCATTAAATTTATTGGAAATTGACTTTAAGAAAACATTTTCCTACTATGTGCAGAGAAACTTTCGCATAATAAATGTAAACAATAATGTTAATAATATATGTTAAAATTGTACCTCATGGAGAATAAAATATGAAAACACTTCGAATGCATATCAATTCATTTAGATGTAATGGACGTGTGCATGTCATGCATTTACATGTAATTAATACATAGGCATTTATGCATTTATGGATATAAATGAAACTTTCTCCTCTCGACAATAATCCATAGAAATATTGCAAAATCTATTAATAACAAATGGTTTTTGTTTCTCATTCACTGCCTCTACGTATACATATGCATACGTATTAATATGTTGCTTTACTTAAAATGAAGTCTTTATTGCAATTGTCGACAAAATCTTACGATTACACCTATACTTGTATATACATGTCGAACCCTTTCCAAAATTCGGAGATTTCATCTTATGCAAAGCATCTAACCCTATGGATAACTTGAAAGTACGTGGGAAACCTAATATGAAATCGCTTCGCCAAACTGATTGGACTAATCATCTACTCTATCGCTTAAAAAAAAATCACTGATAATCTTAGTTCCTGGTGCCCCCCCTACTGTTAATCCTAGAATTTATTTCTTTCAATTTAAAAAAAAAATTTAAATATTGGACACGTTTGCAATGAAATAGTGCGTCTATTGCCACTCAATAAGCGTGCGATCGGACATATATCATAACCCTGTTGACAGACATCTGGACAGATATCTGGATAGTATCAACATTTAAGCGATACGTGTCAAAATTGCGATATGTGACAATTGATGCAGTATGCTAGACTAGATTCAAGAGTCAAATCGGCAGTCAACCGACAAAAAAGTAGTATCATTAAAAGCACTGCAAGCACTGCAAGCACTGCAAAGCACTGTATATGAATTGTCAGCATGTCATGAACTATTGGTACGTATCGTTTGAAGAGTACTATTACTCAGGAATTGTATACGTCTGTCAACAATGTTACTCTATATGTCTCAGACTAGGGACTTACTGAGTGATTTGATAAAAGGATTGAATCTCAACTGAAAATGTTTTTACATACAATAGATCGTGGAGGTGAGTGTGAGCATAGTTTGATCTTTCGCTTTACTTACCTTCTTCATAAAAGTCATCACATTTGTTGGCAACATTTTAAGTTTTATTGTAATTCAATAATTATTTAAAGGAAATATGAACTGCGTGGCATGATTTTATTACGCATCGGTTTATATGACATTTATGTTAATCAACATTCATTATCCTTTCCTTTCTTTTTGATCGTTTTTCTTTCTGCACTTTTTTAAAAAATTTTAAATGTTAAATATTCGTGTTAAAGATTTGAAGCAAAAAAATAAATAAATAAATAAATAAATAAATAATCCATTATGTGGTTGTCATTGTACTGATTTGAAAAATAAATTAGAAATGAGTTAAATTGATTGCTCACTTAAGTAAAGTATTAACTGACCGTAAACCGTAAAAGTGAATTCATTATACTGATAATAATTCATTCCTTTTCAAAATGTAATTTTTTTTGTTAATTAATTTTAACGATTTTAATCATTTTCTGCTTCTGTTGCTCCGGCTGCTAGTGGCTTTCGCTTTATTGGTGTCCGCAGTCGATGAGTTCAACCATCTCATGAACAATATTATTAAGCCTGTTACCTGTAAAGTGAAACATTACATATTGTTAGTGGATGAAGCAACCAAATAGGAAAGTGATTTTCAGTGCAAAAATATATACTTTTTTTTGTTTCATAACATTGTCTTCGAAAGAGTTCAAAGTGTCAGTTTTTCGAATGAAATTAAGGCAAACTTGAAAAGGGTATAAATAATATGTGACTTCGTCGTATTTATTAACGTGTAAAAATAAGCGAATTTCAATCAATTAGTCAATTAATAATAAAATCTTTGCATTCGAGTAAAAGTCTGCTGACTTTGGTCGCGAAAAACTGTTACAAACATTTGAATAGTTATTCGAGCGGAAATTATTTCAACTGAAGCTTAATACAAGCATCACAGCGTGGGAAGACATTTTTGCTTGCAATGCCGAGAGATCAGTTTAAGGCAGGCACGAGTAACCGCCACATGGCAATACCGCAAATGGACTGTACCTCAGTTCACTACCAGCTCACCTCTGCAGCTATCAAATGTGAATCGTGCTTAAGTGCCCGAAAATGAGCGATTTAGAAAGAAGGAAAATTGATGCAGAAGACCATATTTTTAAGAATAGTTGGACCTTGTTCCGCTCCTCACAATATTAGGAAGATTAAAATTGGTCCATAGACAAAAAAATTGTCCATCCTTTCTTTAAAGGACCCTTTAAAGAACTGCCTACACACACATAACAATCGCCTAATAAGACGAAATCAGCCGTGTATCGCTGCACTGACGCGTTTTGCTACCGAATAACCCATCGAACAACATTTTATAAATCAAAATGTCCCACGTGCCTTCTTTTTCTTAGAAATGACCACCGGAAAGCTGTTTTTTATTTTACTAGCGATCGTAAATTTTTATCTTCGAAACCAATTTTTTATTTATAGCGACGTTCTGCTCAACATTCTGTAGAAATCTGGATTAGTTACACAGCAACCGTAAACATGTGTATATATAGTTAATAAGACAAAAATAGGATTCGTTTAAGCGTAACACTCAACTAAAACAGATTAAAATAACACAAGAGAAAAATGCGTTACAGTCTTAGATATGTTTTGTTTACGCGTGGGAGCCAATTGAAATAAAAGAAAACAAGTAATGGATTCAATAGAAGTTCATCTAATATCGGGCTCGTCTTTTCTATCGAAATTAAACGATTTTAAACAGACAAAAGACCTTTTAGATTACACGCTAGAACTTTTAAAAATTGGTGCCTAATATTTGTTTATTATTATTATTATTTCTTTTTATTACCGATTTGATTTATAATCAACCCGAAAAGATAATAAGCAAAAGTCATGGCAAGAAAAATAAATTAGTTTCTAAATGGAAGAATTCATACATCATGGCTTTTGAGTTCTCTTATCTCACTCGGTTCATCTAGAAGAGATATTGACACTGGATTTACGCGATTACTCAGTCTGATAAAATATCGGGAAGACAGGTATTGAGTGCGACTTTTAACATATGGAAAAAACAAATAATAAGATGAAGAGTTCTAGATGACGGTATTCTCGATCTACTTTTATATTAGTGTTACTGGCTGGCTCCGATCAGTTGAGATGGTAAGCAAATTAGCCAATACTGTCCACTGGTTTTAAGTCAAGTTGCTGGCGTATAGCTTCTATATGATTTTTCCATACAGTTGTTGGTGAAGACGTTATTGTCATTGCTTAAGTAATGAAGAGCAAGAATACTTATCTACCGTGAATGTGACATGCGTAGATTTTCCAGAACTTTTTTTAACATTCCATTTAGTCAGCCAAGCGGAATTTTGTTAAGAAGAATTTGTAGTTTGTGAGGAAAGTCCATTGCATCACGAGGCATCGTCTGCGTCATTTGTTGCGGGGAATTGTATAAAGTATTGGACTTAAAACAATACCCTGGGGTCCTCCAACTTCAGATTTATACATAGTGCATCTATAATTTTCAGTTTGTAACTTTAAGCTAGAAATGTTTTGCAAATGGGATTTAAGCAGCAAGCACCTTGGAGTTGAAAGGGAGTTTTTAAGTTTGACAAGCAGCCGGTCATGCCAGACTTCATCCAACGCCTTTTATGGCCTTATGGTAACAATTGAATATGGTAGTTATCGAAAGTAAAACGAATTTTGATTTCTTTTTTTCTTTTTCCATACCAAACCAAACCCATTTGTACGCTCTATAGCGTACATTACATTTTATAAGTTAAAAGCACGTACTGAGCTTTCATCAGCATAATTGATATTTTTTCATTATTGCCTAAGAATGATTTGAAGTGTTGTCGTCATACACATATAGGTAAGTGGGACGAACACTACGTTAAGTACGGAAAATGTGATGCTAAATGAATTTGATCTGGAAATTTGACAGGTACACGTAAAATGCATTAGAAAATATTCACTTTAGTTCTGATTTCCTTATAAACTGAACATAAGCATGTATGTAGAAACATTGAATATAGTTTTTGTTAACTTTTCTCTTCTCAAGAAATAAGCAAAAAATAAACGATCAGCTTTCTTTAAACAAACCTTCAGGCACCTATCTTAAAATCTCATAGCCTCTATAAGTCGCATAACCCATCATTGAATAAGATCGCAACATGATAGGAAGATGTAGTTACTATTGACACATCCATGTGATTTTTAGATAGCAGCAACCTTCGAACGATATCACAACAAAATTTTATGAAACTCGGATCATTAGCTTACAAGTGACGCCACTTTTGTAATTTTCAAAACAATGGGAAAATGTGAATTTATTTGAATTTAGTGTGTTTATGAAAAATGCGCTGCTGGTTGATGAGAAAAAATACCGTTCACAACCACAATTGGCCTAGACACTCGCTCTGGCCGCCCGAAACCGGCACTTGTTCCAGAAACCATACGCAAAGTGCGAAAAATCGTTTTAAAAGACCAGAATGTGAAGTGGCACCACATAGATAATATCTTAGTGATATCAGAAGGGAGCGTATTTTTTCTTTGGCACGTACACATGTGTCCGTAAGAAAGGTCCATTCGAGGTAGGTATTGCGTTTGCTCAATTTTGACAAAAACAACGTATTGAACATTCAAAGCGCTGTTTGGCCCTAGTTAGGCGATATACGACAAGGAATGAAATGTGGATCCATCACTACGCTCCAAATTCAAATCGGCAATTGCTCAGGTGGACAGCAATGGACGAAAGTCGTTAACAAGCGACCAAAAAACTAGTGTCACTAAAACGTCTGTAACTTGTCTACTAATGCTCAGAATGCCATGGAATTTTGATACGCGTCGTCTGAAGCTTAGTTAATACTATTCAGATATCACGAGTCCGTAAAGAATGCTCCCATATATGTGTCAGACCGGAGATCTACCGACTGTGATGTGCTATATATTCTCCACGAAATACAGACTATTGCAGAACATATCTCAATGAAGTGGGAATCAATCCACTTCCCAAGTACATCTAGCTGCAAGTTCAGTTCAATTCATACACTATACATATACACTATACATAAATTTTAAAAGTATTTTGTGTAAAACTAGCAAATACGTGCAGGTGGAAATCAACCAACTGAGCTTAGTAGGGCCGACGTATTGTTGCCACTGCACATTTACTATTACTAATGCTATTACTATTGGCTCTTGACATTTTAAACGAATCTATACTTCTGGTTGGGACAATGAAATAAAGCATTGCCATAAGAACTAAGGCCGCGCTACTCTATCTATGATATCATGATAAAGTTATGAATTCACTGACAAGCGACAACATAACACTAACAGAAAAGAATGACAGTAAATATGTTTTCTGTTCTCATTTTTCCTTCTTTTTTTTTCATTAGTCCTGTTCAAGCGTAATTCTTAATAATATTGTCACGTAAACCGCCTGTTTGCGATTTACGTTTTTATCTTAATCTTCCTAAGATTAGGTTCGTATGATGGGATTGTGAATTTTCGGATAGTGTAGATTTTTTTTTTTTACAAAATTCGAAGACATTTGCAGAGTTTACAAAGAATGTATATATAGAAATAAATACTCCAACGCACTGCACTTAATGCTTTTGTTCATGTGAAGACTCTTCAAGATAAGGCCTTATATGGGAAATGGTTGAAAAAGTGGTTCGATTCAAACCATTTTCAATAGCATTCGTCCAAGTGCCAGTGTATCAAATTCAACAAAGCACATGCAGCTTGCGCACAAAAATACATTGAGAGATCGTAGACGGGCAGAGACGTTCAGATGGATTGAGAGAGTGACTCCGATTTGATTAGTGTAATAAAAGATGGTTCCAGCTGCTGCTACTGATGATAGTTTTGCCATCACACAATGACACTTGATTCTGTTAAGCTGCCTGCTCTGCCTATGAATGTTTTCGAAAATTAGTCACTACCACTACCAGGGAATTACTGCTTGTCCCGTCGATCTTCAGCCGCATAAGGCACCTTCAATTAATGACACTGGCAGATAAACCATTAGAAATTCGTATTGGCTTTCAGCGTTTTAAAGGATTTGGTTTTCTGGAAAATCGGGCAGGTCTCAGATAGACTTATATCATCAAGTGTACGATTTCCCTAACCATGACAATTATATTTGATTTAATAAATGTGAGAATAAATTAATAAAAAATATAAAATATAATCCAAAGTTAACAACGTTCGCTAATATCATTATCCTACAAAATACAGTAAAGGATCGTGTAGGGGAACGAGTTTCAAAACTATTTAAATGCGAATAGTTTTTCTTTTTGCTTCGTGAAGAGTGCCTTCTCGGCCTTGCATATGCTAACTAAGAAATTATTAAAATGTAAAAATTTTGTTTCAAGTTTTCTATATGCACACAAAGCCATAGACAGGTTTGCGTACCAATGTACAGGGAAATGCACAAATATACTTAGTATTGTCAGAAAATCAATAAATAGAAAATGATGAAAAAAGGAAAATAAACAAAGAGATAAGATAAAGAGATGAAATGCATTTGAAAACTGGATTTTATTCACAAGCTTTTCAATAAAGTACATATTACAATGAATAATAACATACGTTTCGAGTCTACATTAAAAAAAAAAAATAAAAATAAAAAAAAAATAAAATAAAAAGAAAGGAAATTGACAAAAAGGTTGAAAGCAAAATTTCCTTTGAAACATAAATAGAGAATGACAAAAGTTTTTTTTCTTTCTTTTTGTCTTTCCTCTAGTCCGAATACTGAATGCACTTCGCTTAGAAGGCAATTGATTTCAAGTCGAACTTCCAATCGTAGTAGATTCTGATGCCAAACATAAATTACTTTTAAATTTTGTAAATATTTTGTAATAATTAAGAAACTGATCAAAGCATATTTAAACGGTAGTCATGTAAGTCGCATTTTATCGTCTAAAATCTGAAATCCTTAAAATTATGGCCACTTTACGGAACTTGTTTACTCATAAACTTTTGGTGATATTGCATACGAACTCGGCCTGTTTTCAAACTTACTCGCACTTGAATAGTGAAACTATTCTGACAATAGCGCGTAAATATTCCTTCGGAATTGTTATGTTCAAAAGAGAAGTTCATTCATTAGAAAAGGAAGTCAGTAAGAAGCCGTAATGAAGAAGCCTTTCACCCGCAATAGTACCTATCGTTAGGGATTGCGAATGCAGGGTCAATTCATATTTTTGTTATTATAGTTCTTCTACATTATGTTTGCCATCGATTCGAAGCTCTTTGTATCAATGATTTTTCTATTCTGTCAGCATATCCGTAGTTTATCTTTTGTTATTTTATAAATTGTTGCAGGAATTTGAATGGAAATAAAAATATTTTTTTTTAATATCTAACACAAGGCGTACGGGTGGAGCTACATAGATTGAGGTTAAGGTGATTTTGATATAACGCATGTAGGATTTGGAAACTTGAAATATTATGTTATCTAATAGGTTTCGGAGTAGATCTACCGAAGTCGTTAAAACTTTAGTCATTTAATTTTCCTTCTGTCTTTAATTCCGTTTGCAAAATCCTTAAATACATATACACACAACGGGGAACGAGATTAAGTCTCGTACAGACTATGATTCTAGATAGCAAAAAGGAAGGAAAAAGACGCAAAAGATATGTAAAAAAAAAGGAAGAAACATTTTTTACTTCATTTCTTCAATATTGTGCATACACATATGTTTTTATTCATAGAATTATTCATCAAATTCTTCAACAGTAACAGGATTTTGATAGAATCGTAGTTGGTATACGATGCAATGTATTTAGTAATTGAGGAAGTTATCTTTTTCCTTTGACTGCAGATAGCAACCTCATCGAATAAGGCCGATAAACATGCATCTGAGAGATTTCAAATTCACAGACTTTCCTATCTATCTATTATTGAATCATTTTAAATTTTATAAACGTTTTCATATACGTTTATGGCTGGATGTGGCAAAATTTTAGCTATTATTTGTTATAAAAGAAGCTTTCGACATTTATATCACTTTAATAAGTGTTTAGAGTAAAGAGGTTTACAATTTTGCTTTTTTAAGTTTTCTTTTTTAACCCGTCTTCCCGAATGAGGAGTATATCCGTTTCGTCAAACGTTTGCGCTTAGCCGAAAGGAAGCTTCAGAAATTCCATAAATTATATATAGTCTTGATAGGCGTGAAAATCCACAATGATTTAAGCACGTCCGGCTGTCTGCCTACGTAATGTCTATGGCAAGCGTTCTCCTGTCCACAAAAATGAAACTATGGTACAAATATTGGAAGCTCTTGCACGCAAGTTGGTATTTATAATGGGCCAAATCGGTCGAAGGACACACATAAACTGAGAGCACAGCACCTCTGTTTGTAAAAAGGAATAAAAAAATGGGTTTTCGCTCATTACACCTTCAACAGATAAATCTACAAAAACTTAAACATGCCTTCTATGAGCAATTCTGTAGTACCTGTACAAATATGGGAAAAACTGACCACACTTATACAATATTGTAATGTATCAAAAAAATTAAGATATCGCATAAAAATTTGCAAAAAAAAGTGAAAATTACCCAAACCGGCCAAAGGACATGCCTACAGCGTCCACACGCCTATGCAAAAAAATATGTGAACCCCTTTGCTTTTTCTTTTTTTTTTTTGCTTTTTACTCAATACATGCACCATACAAACCTTCATTCTGAGAATAGAAGAAACCAGCCGCAACCATCCAATACTGTAGGGAATGAAAATGTAATTCGTTTCCTTTCTTTAAGCCCAGTTTAAGGACAACGGTGATGGGTATAAATGATTCGGTCACGATCCAATATAATTTTCCTACTTGTTATTTTTGTTGAGTAATATTTTCTTGTTCGCCAATGCGAAGTTTTTAAAAATACACACTAGAGACCAGGTACATTTTTGATCAACTTGCTTCAGCTTTATTCTTGTTCGTCTGCCTTTACGTTAGTCCATAAAGTCTCGTAAAGTTATATTAAGAATGTTCATGTCAATGTGATGCCAATTATTCTTAGAGATCGGACAATTGGGCGTATAAGTACTCATCCTTAAATAATTTCATTTTATTGCGTATTGCATTTACGATATGACGGTCTTCCTCTTTCTACGCAAAAAATTTCTGTATCGTTTTTATGCTAAGATAATTTTTATTTATTTTGAGAGATGAAATTTGAACTTTTCAAGTAACAAAATAATGATTTAAAAAATGTCCACGACGTATAGTGCCTTGAAAGCAGTAATCTGTCGGCTCATCAGTCCGTCAATTCATGAAGTTTTGGCATTGCCAGTCCGCTTGTTCTCCAGCGTTTCGGTTTGTTAATCTTAGAATATGTCGACTTGTCGGCCTTTCGGTTTGATAATCCAGTGTTCCTGACGGCCAGCCTGTTATTCGGTCTCAATCTGCCTGTCTGTCAATCTGCCTCTCGATTTATTAGCTTTGCGGTTTCTTAGTCTGTCGGGCAGTCAATCTCTCCGCCGCTTTGTCATTTTGTCAACATGGAGGTTCGCTGGTTCCTCATTAGGTTAGCTTGCCAGTCTGCAAGTCGACTTGTCACAAAAAACTTTTCCCCCCAACCTATGCTTGTTAACATGAGGGCAACAAAGAGATTTCAAGATAAATTTTCTTTAACGCAATTTCTTGATCTTTATAAAAAACTTGAAAGTATAAAAAATTGCTTTGAAACATCTTTTATCAATAAATATTTATTGAACATTCATTGTTTTGTAAATATATTTTTTTAAATATTTAAAAGTCAAAACTATGTTAATTTTAATACCAATTATTAAAAGCTTTCTTTTTGAAACTTATGTACCCCGATAATTATGTGGCAAAATAAAACCAGCAGACAGTTGGGTTATTTTCTCTCTGAGCAGCTAGCAAACGACTTGGTAGTTAAGCGGGGACTAGAACCAAAATAATGCTTCATTCTACATATGAGCATGACTCTCCTTAAACGTGTGCGTTTTATGAGATCGAAGCAACAAGATTCTGAATCATCTGTCGGTTTTGCCGGCAAATTGACACGATGCATACATACGTTTCTACGCTGGATTTAAAAATTAACTGCATCCATTCATATGTCTCTAATTGGTTTTAAGCACTTTCTTCAAATTTTCATTCAACGAAAGTCTATAGGAAATAATTTTCCTCGATTTTCTGCTTACAATCAGTGCCGCACGTACTTGTGTGACATTTATTTATTTATCTTGTTTTTTGCAATAAAGTTTTGATTAAATTCATTAAACGTTGTGCTTTTGAAAGAATTACATTTCAATGGAAGAACAACGAAACATAGATACTTTAAAAAACATTTATTTCATTTATTCATTTTATAATACAATGAAATTCAGGCGGAAAATAAATTCAAAAAATGTTGTGGATTTTTGTTTTGAAAATGTTGTTCCGGTAGTTTATCCAATTTCTAATGATAAAAACAGTTAACCAAACAAATTCACTGATCCAAATATTAGGAAATATTTTCCTTTTATTATTGAAAATTTACTTATTGGGTCACTTGACCTACAAGTTTGTAATGTGGACAGATGCACATAAATGAGACGTGAGTAGTGCGCTTTTAACTTTTCTCTCCCGCAGAAAGCAAAGGAAAGCGTAAATCGCATTAAATAAGCAAATACACTAAAGAAACTAATCGGAGAGGATGTGGTCATTATCCACATTTCCAGCATATTGTAAGAGATGATGCTGACAGCAGTTTGACAGGACATTATAGTAACTTTTTTTTATTTTTTTCAAGAGAAAAACAAGAATTCTTGTAGAAAATAAATAAATAAAACTTCACATCTTCCTTCCAAGTTTACATTTAAGTTGAAAACCTTGAATAAGTTGAAAAAGTATTGCAGGCATTTGGGCCGAAGGTTTTTGAATTGAAAATATTGCATAAGTATAGAAATTTAAAATAAAAAAGCAACATTTTTAAGCTCTCGAACTTGAATCGTAATAGAAACAATTATACGTAAGTAATTTCAGCTATTGAATGAATCATGTATTGGTACTTAAGTTAGTCAATTGTTCATGTCACTGATTGTCATTAGAAGAAGAGGAAAAGTTTCGATCGAAGAGCATAGCAATATGCATACGGCATGCAGAAGGCTTAACAACACTCTTAGCCGTTCAACTCTATGAGAAATATGAGGGACGTCTCATCCGTTTCGTCCGAAAAACTAAGTTGTGTTCACTTCATGCTTTTCAAATTTTCTGTCATCAATTGCTTACAACAACTAATTATGCAGATTGAAAGTCCATACACAAAAGAAAACGTCCAATGAATTGACTTGAAACGTCTATGTTGGGAGCCGTAAAAACACGACCATTTGAGTATTCAAAAGGGTTGAGAAAGAAGAAGAAATGTGGTAAAATGCACGATTTGTTTGCATATGTTCGGCCATCATCTCAGGTCTTATTAATTTGTTGACGGGAGTTCCCTTGACCTAAGGCAGACAATTGGATTAACAGTAAAACAGTTGAAAAAATATTTATTATAATACTCCACCATCCGTCCAACCATCAAACTATTAAGTAAGCAATCGATGTTATTTTATTTAACTATGGTACTTAGGTGCTCGCCAAGTATGGATGTTCATCTCTCACAGAATGTTCGATATCATTACAAAATTATTCATTACGGATTATAGCGTACATATTAAATTTGGCGATTGGATTTTCGACATTACAGTTTGGCAATTGAAAAATGCAACTATTTTAAAGCAATTCCATAGCTCTAGGGAAAATGATAAGATATTGGAATTTTGATTATGACAAACTCTCGGACACATAAACTTATTTTTACTTAAACGTTTTAGATTGTCTTTGATGCGTTAGAAATACGAATTTTGTGGGCAAGTATGTCGCATATTCTGTCTACGGGAAGACCAAACCAAATGCTATTACTATGTATGTGTTTTATTTTTCACTGCACAGATATGCAAGAATATTAATGCAAAACTATGAATTTTAAGTATAAGCTATTTGCTTGGATACTTCATTGACACACTGTGGATATATTGAGTTTCAAATCAACACAATTGAATCGAACACAAATGTATGCTTGCATGCATGCATTTATGCGGACACGCACTCGCACTCGAACTCAACCCAATCGCACAAACAAATTTTAAATAATGTTTTGTTTTTGGTTCTGGTTCGATATGATGTGACATTGGGTTTAGTTTATCTCATCTCTTGTGTTCTTCTATGGACGAAATATTAATTCAATTGTTTATTCATGCATATTGATATTTGGCACATCAATCACCAAAAATCCATTCATTCAGATAGATAGATATCGATATATATATATATATATATATATATATACGTACAGCTTAGTTAAGTTAATTTAAAATACTTTACATATAACGTGAATTGAGTGTCCCTTCCCTACGCTTAAATGTTCGTATCAAAAGGAACTGTGAATTCATTTTTTAATCAATTTATAAATCTTCACAAATGTATTTTAAAAAAAGGCTTTGAAAAGAAAACAATAAAAGCAATCAACAGCACAGATATGATATATATATATATATATATATATATGTGTGTGTGTATATATATGTATATATATTATAGCTTGTAGGAGATGAATGAAAGATGAATATCTTGTCGTTGTGGTGAATTTATTGAAAACTTTATTCTTATTTTATTAGACAAGTTTCTTCTCTTGCTTTATACTTATACTTAATATTAGAAATTTTTCGTAGAATTTTCAAAATGCAAGCAAAACATTAAACAGCTTTGAAAGCAATTTATGGCTTAATTAGAGCATTATTCTATAATTCCACTGTAGTAACCGCATGAAGTCTTTCGTGTACGGGATTTACATATATATACTATTAAGAAATTTACATAATTTGGTTTAATAATGAGAAAGAAAAGGGATGAAAAGTAAAACAAGCTCTTGAAAAATTATCTTTTCATCGCGACACAACTGCAAGAAAGTTAATGAGGAAGGTGTTAAGGACGAGCGTTCACGTGGCGTTGCTCAATCTAACATTAAATCATCTTAAACAGAGCAATTAACATATCTGTCGGGCTATGACCCACACAGCTTCAAAATTCTCTTGAATTTCGAATATTTTAAATGACAAACACAAAAAATTGTTTTCAAATTTTTCAAAATTCCTTCGTATTAGAAGAGAGAACTGTTAAAACGTATCATTAGACTAATGTATAAGTTTCTTGTTGTAGAAATAACCTTTAATGTACATATATTACATATTTTATATGCCAGTACTCAGTATTGGTGGGTACACTACTTTTATCCGTCTATTTGCTACGTAGGGAAATATATATCAAAGTCGCTACAAACTATAGATGTTCTTGTTCGATGTAAGATTGTGATTTTTTGCGCCGATAAGTATATCGAGATCATTTTTATTAATATAAAAATTAAAAGTAAACAAAAAAGCTCTACAATTGTGAACTTTTCTGAAACTAATTAAGACTTGTAGGATATGAGGTCAATCGATGAAATACGATCAGTAATATGTGAGACAATATTCCGTCATCTAGATCTGCTTGAAATTCTTTTTCCCCGTCGCTTCTGCAGAAGAAGGGCGGATGGAGAATTTAAAGAACGCTCGTGTGAACCTATGGTTCCGCAATTGTGTACGTTACGAAACAAGCGAGAAAATATATATATGTTCCTCTAATGGATACAATTATTAAACTTATTATTATTATTATTATTATTATTATTATGGAATAAGTTATATGTCATAAAATTATGTGGCAACTATATGAATAAATTATATATCCATTAAATATACATATACATATATGGCATACATCTATGATACACATGCATGATACATATATAACACATATGATAATAAATATATATGTAAAGTTATTTACAGATAAAATGGTGTATGGGTTTTTATGAAGCAATTCACGAGCATATTTTTATCAACGCATAAATATACCTTTCAGTTGGAACATGCACACTTAACTGAAGCTACATATATATACATATAAGCAAATAAAAAGAACATATTCGTTTCGGGACGAACTTTGAATATCCACCAACTCGAACAGATGCTTTGTTTACTACTGGCTCTCCCAAGCTAAACATTTGTGTCACGCATCAGGTTGGTAACTGATTAGATCGGCATTGACGAAGACAACGTATTAACATTTCAGTCTTTAGTTTTCTTAAATTCGTTTTTTAGTTTCCTTTCTAGCGTTTGTGAATAAACGGATAAGGCTGAATTTTAATTTGGGTACTGGGTATCAGTCGTCTGCCTTTAATTTTTGAGACGACGGCACGCGGAAAATGTTATATATCTAAAGTGTTTGAAAATTGTACGCTAGTAAAGAGCATACGACTTCATACATGTTATGGGTGACTTGAATCCACATCTAAATACATTACGAACCATGTTACAAAATAAGTATACCTTATTCGTTGGTAGCGTTTAATAAAATTTCAATTAAATTTTATGATATCTGTTGCTTCATTTTATGGCAGAAACACAGAGAAACATAAGCGCAGTAGAATATTAAATAATAAGAAGAAAAAAATAAATATAAAATAAAATAAAATAAATTGCTGTGAGGAAAACATTAAAGTTTTGCTTTTCATGTTTTACAAACGCACAATGCACGCGAGTGATAGTTTTGAAACTTCATTTGTATTGATGTTAAAAAGTAAACATTTACCCAATCCGATTTTCTCTTTTTACTTACGTGCGTGTTTTTAATAACCAAATGCTTCGATTAAGCTCCTGAATAATTTTAGATTTGAAACTATTTGAAACCGAGTTCCGAGCAAGTCTGTAAGATCAAAGTATTACCTATCCATCGAATCAGAGGCCGCATAAAAAGCATAAGCTGCAAAAGCAGTTGCTTTGTGCTCATAATCGAAAATATATAGAGGAAAAGTTGAAGTTCATCATTTAGGAGAATCATCATTACGTTAGATATAAATTATTTGAAATTTTATTTGAAAAGCTGCTGCGGATCAACTTGAAAATACGCAAGTGGAAATATTGATCCAAAACCCATGTAAGGATCACTGGTCACTTGATATGCCCTAGGAATTGGGAAACACTGCATACTGCATACCACGGTTCGCCTTGAAAGTTTATGCGTCAAATTCTTGTCACTTGCTTTTCACTGTCGATTTTGAATTTTTCTACCAAGTTTTTTATACGCTGTGAGCTATGGATAGTTGTACAAAAACTTTATTGTTATCTTTTTTTTTTATCAAGCGTACACTTCATTAAACCTCACAGAAGCAAATAGCATAGCAGAGAACAGTTTACATTCGCTACCACATCTATGATACCTATCATCTAGTATCGGCTATTTTAAAATTAGTTAAAGTTTTGTTAATTGCAAACTTTTCCAAAACTTTGTTGCGTAAAAAATTGCTGTCGAAATCTGCTGAATTAAACGACTATTAATGAAAATGTTAAGAAACGTTCAACTTCTCTTTTTAAGATAATTTTAATTTTTCGACTATAAACACACCCCCCTATGATATATCATTTTTCTTCTTCGTTGCGATAAGTGGTTGAGAATTTAAGCCACAACCACTTTCGATTCATTCTTGTAAGCGTTGCAAACGACACAAGAGGATTAATATACAACCTTTTATATATTACTTATAAGAAGCGTGATAAGGTATAGTAATAACAGATGCGCTGATGATTTGATTTGTCAGTGAATTCAGATGAATTGAAATGTGAAATATTTTCGTTAAAATTGTGCATGCAACTATGCTAGAGTAAGTGAAGTCTTTTTTTTACGACGAAAATGCTTTTATGAAGACTTTTATATCCTCGATCACTTGGGGTACAAGGATATCTTAAGTTTGCTTGGATATACACAACACCCAAAAACACTTGGCAGGGACCTATTTTTTGTTATATCGATTATTATAACGATCTAAGCTTGTCTGTCCGTCTGTCTACCTGTCTGTCTTTCTTGATTTCTTGTCGCGATCGCAATTTCCTAGATGTTTCCATGGAACTTGATGCATCGGCGCGTTTGGTTCGGTCCGGATAAGAGCGCTTTCCGGAGCACTTCGCATATAGCGTCTTATTACGAAAAGTTGTTCTATGAATGACTGTATTAACGATTTCGATCGTTGGTCATGGGCTACTATAATGTTTTCATTTGTTGTTATTTTTTAAATTTTATTGTCTTTATTGAATCCCTTACAGGACGTTGGTACGAAAAACTGTTGCGCATAAGTGCCAGTATTACAAAAGAAAAAAAAATCTGAAAAATTTTTTATTTTTCTTCTTTTATGTGTAAAGACTGTAACGATGCTTCATATCTACACGATGCACTATGACTATGACATTTTGACATTCTGTCAGAATTAGTTAAACAAAATGACATAGGAAAATCTTCAGTTCCTTTCAATATGCTAATAACATTTTGAAATACGTGAATATTCCCCTGTTTTAATTACACAACGGGGCATTTCCAACTCGCTACAGAGAACGCACACGCGTGCAATTAATTATGCGAATGAATTATGTAAACGGTATTCATCACCTCAATAGTAAGAAGAGCTGAGCTCTATTTAGCGGAAGGTAACATTTCAACCGTTAGAATCGCAAGCGCACTACACCGCCATTACGTTAGTTTGCAATGACAACAAATCCATTACGCTTGAGAGCTTCTTTTGTCTTAACAGATATGTCAAACTATTATTTTTTTAGTAAATAAAAGTTAAACCGACCCTTTGGCGAATATTCAAAAACCAAAGGAATTTATTATAATCAAGCGAATAATATTTCATTTGGGATTCGTATTTTCATTCTTTCTCTAATAAAACTTCAGTGTTTTTCTAAAATAATTAAAATGATTTCCTTACAATGAATTTAAATACGGTCGTAGATGATTAAATATGAGCACAATGGGAGTTTAACGTATGCATCGTCGTGACCGAATCTTTTATACCCATCACCGTGGTCCTAAGTAAAAGGAAAATAAGAAAATTTTCATACTCTATAATATTGGATGGGCGCGGCTGTTTTCAGAATAAAAGTGGAACTTTATATGGCGTGTGTGTGTTATAATTTACGTAATTTTTAAAAAATTTTCTGAAATTTTTATACATTTATCTGCTGTAGCTTATGAGTAATGAGCAAAAAGGTATTTTTTATTTCTTTCGAAAAACAGTGATGTCCTCACATTACATAATGATATAGGCGCATCCTTCGTCTGATTTGACCCACTTTCAATACCAATCTGTGTGCAAAAACTTCCAACATTACGCAGATGTGCTTAGAGATGTGTGTGAGAATTATATGCTGATTAAGAATATATACACTTTGTGGGGTCTCTAAAGTTTCCCTCTGGGCGTTGCAAACGTTTTGACAAAATAAATATACCCCCCATCCTTAGGGGACGAGTATAAAAAGGAAAAAGAAAAAACCTATATGCGTGTAGGCCAAAAGCACTTTCACGGCTGATATGTGTTATACTGAAAGCGCAAAACCGAACTGAGGCAAGTATGCGAAAACTTGGCACATGATCGTGACAGCATTAGGTACAACGCACCCGGATACGACATTGCCAATACATTGACTTTGCCTTCCGCAATGTTCTGCTGATTGTTGTTAATCCTCTCAGCAATAGCTTTTGTTTTGGATTTTCGAGCAAGATAAAGGACGAACAATAACTAATTGAAGGATAATAAATTGAAAATGCAAAGCTGAAAGCACAAACACGATTCATCTTTAATTTGAAGTCTTTAACATTTTGATAAATGATAGAAAAAGTGCTCGATAATGAAGCCAACTCTTAGGATTATTGGAAGTTAGCCACTCTGGCATCTTTTTCTCGGGGTCAGTTACCTTAATTGTTTTTCTGTGTAGAGAATTAAAATTGTCATTAGGAGCGATGGCTTCGCAGACTTAGGCAGCGTGTGGACTAGCCTTACTTTTGAATTTCTTACCGCAAGAAGGCTTTTCAATGCATTTCGCGGTATTTTTCATACTTACATTTGCCAAAACCGTCACCTCGTTATCCAGTTTACAAAAACATTTTTAATTTAAATAAAAAGCTCATCTGTCGAGGTCATAACAGAAGTAAATTCTTAACAAAATCATGCGTAAAGCCAACGCGTTATGCTCGAGCGATCAAATATTTCTGATGCATTTCTGCTGCGGTCGCGTATCTGTTTAAGCGAATTTACTTTATTGATTGAGTTTGAATATGAACTGAAATTCTTCGGAAGCACTTCGAAAATAGTTGAGAAATTAAAATCATCGTCAATGGGGTGCAAAAGTTTTTTCCAAATAACAACAAAAGGGAAAAAATGTTTTTCTTAAAGTAATTTTTAATTTGACTTCTACAGCTTAATATGATAAGAAGACATGAAGTCTTAATTAAAATTTCGAAAAGCAAATTATTTACAAGTTTAAATGCAAGTTTTGCATTATAAAATAGCTTCAGAGAATTTTAATTCTATGTCTTCTCAGCGTAAACCGAAAACTTAATGTCAACTAAAGTTACGAGAGGATGCAAGCGTTATATTACATACTAATTCTTTCAGATGATTAGTAACAGTAATGAGAAGTTAGTAGCAAACGATCCATAAACCACTTACGTATACTCGTAGGAATAGATCTTGAATTCACGTTAAATGCACCGATTTTTGCGAACAATGGGAAGAATTTGAAATGATTGTCTATGAGCTCTACGTTATTATAATAAAAAATTCAAATTTCGTCAAATTATTTAAATCTGGCTGCAATCAGGTGTGCAAGGGTTAAAGGATCAAAAAGGGTTTAAGGAAAACTTGAATATTAAAAGAATGTTCGCATCTAATAAATATATATTATATAAAGTAGCGAAAATCGACCCATGGATGGACTACGGAATTAACAAAAGCAAAAAACATGAATTTTAAGATGACAACATAGTGGGTATCTGAGGTACGTTGCACAGCGAATGTAAATTTTGTATTTCTTGCTGAGCTGAAATTGTGACAACTTTCTTTTGAAAGCACACGCTATTAAACATTTTTTACATTATGTGACAACAAGTGGAACGAAATGGAAAACAGGAAAATTCTGCTTAACTACATGAAAAGAAATGTGCACTTTTGTTTAGCGTGTAGTTGTGAGGAATTCTTATGAAATTCTTACTAGTTTATCACAGACCTTGACAGTGCTCATTACACATTAGAACAAATACATGCAAATAAATGAATGTTTGTTTGTATGGAACATATACAATCCATACACGGATGTCGTAGACTAGGTAAACATGAGAATTATTGTACGTTTCGTATAAAAAGTTATCCAAACACTTGTATTATGGATGTTAAAAATTTATATATAAATCATGGGTATTTCTTCTTCTCTGAAAGAAGTAAAAAAAGAAATACACGAACGAAACATCAAAGTCTGCTTGCAAACGAAATGAAAACTTTTCAAGGGCAAAAAGTGTATAACTTGTACAACGACAATAAAACCGAAAAAGCTAAAGCTATTAAAACAATAAATATAGAAATAATATGTTTGCGAAATATCCTCAAGTTACAAATAATTTACTTATTACTTAAGTCATTTACTTCGACAAAGTTGACGAGTAAACAAGCAAAAATTTTTGCAAAGGCTTGAAACCTCCACGATCTATTTATGCCGCACACAAGTTATTATTAATAACAGAAGTTTATTTGTCTTGTATTGTAACGCAATTGCCGCATAGCTATCCACCACCTTTTGAGATTAAGTTTGTACCATTGAATTGTGATTTGCATGTTTGCCTACGTTCCGTTTACACTTCTTAGGAAATCTAATTAGAAGATATTCACAAGAACTTTTATGTTTTAAAATGTTTCATTTCTTCCTCAAGCCTTCCGCAAATGTTCTCCTTATATACCCCTTCACCTAGCACTATGGGCACATTTTTGTGCCAGTCCCTCTTTCCCCTAACTGATCTGCTAACTGCCGTGCATCTTTTCGTCAATCGCCAACTGCATGCACCATATAGTCCATCATTGTATGTATGTATTTGGAATTTGCCTTCTTAGAAGATCGAGCAGTTTCCATGCAAACTCAAATAATCATATGTGGGATTTTCGTAACCCAATTTTAAATGACAAGGGTGTGAAGATAAATTCGAATTGAGCAGAGCCCAAACAGAGCTCGATTAAAGACATGGTTGTTCGATTTAGAAATTAGGAAAGTTGGAATATTTTTATGGACGTCTCATGAACCTCCACGAAAAAAATATGTTTTGAACGAGCTATAGGAATGCTATGGAAAAATAGTCCAGTTTGCAATTTCAGCGCAGTCAAACTAGAAAATGTCATCCATAAGGGAGCGAATTTATCTTCACCCCCTTTGCTTTGTCTTAAAATTAAGACTCTTCGTCATTTCGCAGTGAGGAACAAGGTTAAGAGACAAATCCTTAACCAGTTATGCATAATGACGCTAAATCAAAAGTTGAACCTCCCAAAATGCTACTGTTGTTGTAGATTAACTAAAATAAAATTTGTCCAAAGTTAATATTTTAAATACATACAAATACATAGTCAAATATATGTAAAGCTATAGCTCAATCGTACTAGTAAGCGGCGTGTGGGTTAAAATGCACAAAGAGAAAAACAACCGACAGATATTTAAAAATATATGGTTTATATTAGTAGTAGCCATAATATAAATATTGGTATTATATACGTTTGGAAACTAAACAAAGCATTTAAAAATCATGGAGCGACTAGTAAGGCTTTGGAGAAACCAACGATATTCACCTGCAAGAGCATGGGTTGACTTCGAAGGAGAATATTAGCAGCAAATTTAGACCTTGTAAAGCATGCAGTAAATGATAGCGGAATCTTCCCATTGTACCGTGAGTTGGAAGCAGATTCCATGCGAGTTTGCACTTGTCTTCTGTACAAATAGATGCTTCTACTACGACTTGACCAAGACTATTTTGTGTATTGTGTAAATGAGTAAGAAGACAGAGATAGGAGATGGCCGCAGCCTAATGGATGTGTCACCAATTAGTAGGTTTTATGCCTTTAGCCGCTGCTCACTTACTACAACCAAGTATACTCTACCGCACTACGACCTATCCTAAACTTATTTAACTCACTTCACCATCAAAATGTTAAAAACCTTAAAAAGGCGCAAGTTTTAAAAATGTAGAAGATATTACTCACTAGTAGAGACTGTCTATTCACAGAATCTGCTTAAGTAAAAAATATTATCATTCGATTCGCCGACAACTTTTGAGCTAAACAAGATAAGTAAGTACAGTCAGAAAAAATCGCTTATTTCAAGGGAGAATGATAAAAAAAATTATGTTTCGACTGTTGTCCACCGTTAGCTGTACACATTTTCTAACTGATCGCGAGTTCCGTGCCGAAAGCGTATATAGTCGGTTTCTTGCCACTAACGTCATTGGGGCCCACTGTTGGCTGTAACAGTAAGTCATTACTTTAAACAAGATTACCTAGGAAAATAAATGTGCAGTGAATGTAACGGGAGTGGCAGCAAATTCTCTCGACGGATTATGCTATAAGAGATGAGACGTTGCTTTCGCATATTGCAGTCGTCGTTTCCTTCAGTTATCCTCATACTTGCAATTGTTTCGTTCGGGTGCAATGGTAAATAATACGCTACGTGTAGCAAATCCCTCCAAATTTACTTTGAAAATATATTCACCTTTACCGACGATTCATCCGCAATTCAGCGGAATAACTCTTTGGATTAAGTAGAAAAAATAAGGCATATTTGGCATATACTGCTGTGAGTTAACTCGGTCTGGCAGATCTAAATATACATCGATTTGGAAAATATTTTTACACCTCTTCATACGGTAATAGCGTAGAAGATGGAATAATGTGAAGCATCCGCACAAAGCTATAAAAATACACCCTTGCCGCGTGCGGCGGTTCCTTTTTTTCTTTTTTTGTTCTTTCTCAACGAACATTGTTGATTACAATGGATAGGTGTTGGATTAGTCGAGATTAAAATGTTAATATTTAACTGTTGAATAAAACTATGCAATGAAAACTTTATTAATGAAAAGAAAATAAAAACACAAATTTCTCTTTCGTATTTTCTCTCCATCAAAGGGTAATTAACAAAGTTGTTTACTCACTAACTTTACTACATAAAATATTTTATGTTTCTTTTCGAGCAGCAACCAATGTTCCTACTTCGAATCAAACCATGCAGATATAATTATAAGTTGTATAAACGTAAAGAGTCTTATACCAATGACGCGAAATAAAATATTAAACTTATATTCCTGTGTGCTTTAACATTATCACGATTTGCTTGAAAACTCGGCTTTGATGGCTTCTCAGTATATATCCTGCGTTGTAATGGTAATTTCTAGCCGAGATATGACTTAGGGAATTTTTAAATAGGATTTCGAATAGTTTTTAAATAATTAACACATTAGATGGTCCAAATATAGTACAGCTGGTTTCTTTGTTAAATTACTATTATAGGGCATCTTTCACCAAGAAGTGTTGAAAATTGAATCATTCTTTCACATGAGCATCCGATTCAAAATTTTCATTTCAATTTCGAATGCAGTACTGCTTAGTGATTTTGGTCGAGAAATTTGAAAATTTGCCGATTTTTTCACATTTCGAAGGGCACAGTCCATCCTTGGACCAAAATACGACAGTATATCCAATTCCATCGTAATATCTGACAAATTGCAACCTATGGGTTGAGCACAAAAAATCATGGACGCACCTCATACGGGTATACAAGCTTAAATGGATTCGGAAAATTACCCTGAATTGGTCAGTGCTAGATACATCTGCACAAACTTGATACTTCTTGAACTACTTGTGAGTGGGCCTGTATAAAAATAAGCATAACCTGCTAATTGTGGTAAATTTTTACTCTGGTGCGTGTGAACTTCGCAAGTGTATACTTCGCGTTCTTCCTCATGTAGAGTTCTCCGCACAACGTAAGCCTTTATAATTAAAAACCTTTACCAATAAACTATTACTGATATCGCAAACACATTATCTTTGTGCTCCTTAAAAAAAAAAAGGAAAACAACAAAAAAAAACTTCAAAATTTAAGGGCGTTAGCGAATACATTCACAAACTTTTGAAGTTGAACTCGTGTAGTCGCCAAAAGGATAGATAGGATTACACGATTCCGTTCTATTACGTAAAGCTTCTGCACTCGCAATTCAAACGGTGACCGAAATCATCGATTGATGCCTTATGCGTTCTCTTAGTTCGTACTAAGTGGTTCAAGTCTGTAGTAAGATTTGTAAAAATTTTTGAAATTGACCTCAACGTAAAGACGACAACCACATTAAAGCAGTTAAGTTAATCTAAGCATTGCTCTTTACTGCATTGGGTAAGTGCAACGTAGAACGGGTAATCTCTTATCAATTATTTGCGCAATATCTGAATGCTAACGCGATTTCCGTCCAAATCCATTGTGCACTTGCTTGGTTGGAAGCTGTTCTAACATAATTTCAACTTGTCGATATACGGTAATTTCGACAAACATTGAGAATACATCGTTGCTTTCTTTGTACCCATGCTATTGTATCTTTTTGTATTTGCACCGTGAACGATTAAGCTATCGCTTTTATAGACTGAAGGTGAAGTCTTTGAAAACAAAAAAGAAAACAATTTTACGCCGTTCTTTTTATACTTGAAATTTCTGCTGAATAATGAACGAGCCTTGAATATGGTATATGTAGTTGGTAGATCATTTTTAGGCAGAGTAAAGGCAAACACATTTTTGTGCATTTGCGTGTGTAAATATGAATTTTTTCAAGCCACCAGCTTGCTATTTAAACAAAAGAGTTCATCTTTCTCTAAAGCATGGTGCAGTAAGGCAGCCATGCAAGCAGCTGCCGCAGAACTGCATAAACGATGATTATGTGCTTTGTAAGCATAATTTAAACAAAAAGTACAACAAGTGTATACATCTACAAAAATGATGTGAGTTTAAATATCGTAATAATAGTACTTTAAGTATTTTTGAACATTTGCCAAATTTTTTTACCATTTTCTTAACATAAATTGACACTTATTAGCAATGACCGTAAAGACTCCTCTTTTTGCGAAAATTCAAAATAATGGACTATTCTTGGCAAACAACAAAAAACACGAAAAACTTTACAGTCATAGCTAGGGCGAATCCAGACCCATTGTCCACCTAAAGTGGATATATATGTAAATTGTAAAACGTTTTTTAATTGCGAATGTATGAGGAAACCAATCGATATCAGTTTTATTATATATTTGCGTTGAACGTTTTGTCCGCATATATCGTTCACAAATTGTGAATAAATATTGGCTGTAGATTGTGTAAATTTGAAATGTTTTTTTTCCCCCGTTTTGCTCTGTGAAGCATATCCATTCTAAACTTGAGTTATGACAGGTGTCGACATTCTATACTAATCAAGCATCAGATGAAAGTTGAGCATAAATAATGATCACTGAACAAACGGGAATAGCGAGATCCATTTGAAGTTTTATTCTGCATGATATGCATCATGTATATGTAGTTGCAATTTACTTTCAAATTCACAATTGCAGTTAACAACGACGAGTACGGATTTAATCAAACTTAGCGTCTGCAATGGAAATTATGGAATTATTTTACTTTCACTTAACCTGACTTCAATTCGGTTCATCTTAGGCATATACAAAGAATTCTTAGAAAACTCAACCTGGCGAAAATGCAAAAGAAAGCGATAGTCTAAAAAGACAGATGGACACGCTGGAAGTGCTGCATCAAAACATATATGTTTGCCCACTTTGAAACATCCAATTAGTTTTCCGCGAGAGTAAAGACAATTTAACAAAAGTCGGCCAAAAGGAATCAAAATTAGTACAAGTGTGCCTTCTTTAACAAAAAATCGACGCTATTTTGGAAAACTGCAAACTCTCAAATGCCTTCTCTCAAAGTGGTCTAATCATCTCCATCGTTTGTTTACGAGTCGCAATGGTTCTAGTGGCGCTACTCGTTTCATTTTCCACACTATGGGAAAATCGAAATTGCGTGTATTGAGGGTTATGTTCCCGCACCGTTCGAACTTGGCATTAATTTGAAAAGTGTTATGGCAAGTGTTCCTCTCCGTCGAAAATAGCGATTTGCCAGAAAACTGAATGGCAAATGTAGGCAATGGAAAGTTGGATACCGCGATTACGCACAGAGGAGCAATACCTTTAGGACGTTAATTTCAATTTATTTCATATGTAATATATAATGCAATATGCTGCACATATTTACATAGTGATATGCATATAACACATAATTTAGTGATCTAATAAGACTAAAAGTCTCTTACAGTTCAATCACATAATTATATGACACACATTAAAAGTATATTTTAACAACGTCACTGAGAAGAAGTCCTCGCACAGCTTGAAACTTAAAAAACGAATATATAGAAAAGCAATTATAGGTATTCAGAGAAAGCCAAAAGGCATGGTTATCTTGAAACAAGAAACATTTGCAATCGATTTTATATCACTAGGTAGTGTAATGTATGTGCTGATCCATAACTTTACAGCATTAATGAAAAACAGTCTTGAAGATGTGGTTTTTCTGTGTTCTGATAAAACCAAGTTCACAGTGCTTTTATATCTAACAAACGTCAAATTTTCCAAGAGATACGTGGGCTCCTGCGTATATGGATAAAACTAAGATGCGAAACCAAATCGAAGTCCAGAATTCTCAGCGAGAAATTAGCCATCCGGTCACATTTCCTCTTCTTATATACGCATCTAACACACTTCTTTATGGCAAGCCGTAATTCGTTTTTTAAGGTATCATCAGGCATCCTCCCATATACGTTAGCACTGTAAGATATGAGAGGGACCGTAAGGCATTTAATTAGTTTCAAGGTAGCTTCACTACATATATATATAGAAAGATAACAGCAATAGCTTTCTTAAAAAGTTTTAAGGATTCTCTCAGATGTGAAATTCAGCTTGAAACCGTGATTGAAAATAACACTGACGAAATCACGGTATCGGTATACGCTATTACTTCTTTGGCTAGGGAAGTAACATCCAATGCACCGTGCGACATGCATTTGTCGTAGATTGTGTTCATCAGACCAATGGCCAATATTGTGTAGATCGTCATTTATTCGTTTGGGAAGGCTACTGATTAGGAACATTGTTTTGACCTGTTTACCTGTAATGAAAAGAATTTCTTCTTGCAATATGTCACAATGAACGAACTATATCTTAGTCCAGATGGCATCAAAAAGTTTATACAAATTGTTAATGTGGAGGATGACTTTAAATGTTTATGGGCACTTCATACAATTTATCCGCAAATATTAGTTGTTTTTTAACAGCAAATAAATGGATGCACGCTCCTCTTCCCCCCCATTGTTCTTTACATGCACAAGTTGTACTTTACGACAGATAACACCTCAACTGAGCATATTAAATAAAGTAATATAAGGGCATTTATGTCGTGTCATAACTTCTTTTGAGGCTCCCACGATATTGCCAAAGGTATTTCTACATTGTATTGCACCTAATGCAGTAAGCGAAAGGGACGACACGTTAGTTCGGAGAAACGATGTTTAGATTTAACGTAAACCATGAGAATACAAAAGATAAAAAAAATGCTTGCTTAAGTCATCCTTTAGACACACAATGTTATTGGCTAAGAAGAATGTTTACTGATGTAAAAATTGAACATAGCTGTTAGTGGCAACAATATACTCCTCATAAGCATCTCAAGCGTACTTATATCGATACATACGTTGGTGTTTAGTAATTTGAAATGCAATCTCCGTCTTATGAAAGGCATAATATTTCTGCGCTTAACTCGTCTTCAAGAAATTTTACATCCAATAGGTTCTGTTTAGAGACACAACAATTCGTACAAATTGAGGCAATAATACATGCTTAGTAATTTACTTAGCTATATATACGCTTCAAGATATGTGCTTTCATAAACTTTATGTGAATGATGTTTATTTTCCATTATTGACTCTTTTGAAACTCGGTTTCCTCTTTACTCTCTCTCTCTCTCTCTCTCTCTCTCTCTCTCTCTCCCATCCTTCTTTCTCACTATTTCGCTTATACCTGTGGCAATTTTCTCTTCTTTTTTTTATACGCATATATATGTATGTATTATATATAATTATTATGTATATTATATAAACTGGGATGTGCGTATGTCTGTACGTCTGTATTCTGCGTCGGTCATGAATATAAAGCAGTTTTTCTTTTTTCTTTTTTAAAGGTTCCTCAACAAACCATGATATGTATGCGCTCAAAGCAATAACAAAAACAAATTAAGTCCAATTTTAAGTGACTTGTAAATATTGCGGAAAATGCAAATAATAACGATTAACTTGGAAAGATCCTTATGAAGATATTTGGCAAACCATGTTAATATAAGAATCAGGGATTCCTTAAAATAAATGTTTAAAAATCTGTAAACTCTTTCAGAAGATTAATTCAATCCTACTATTATTAAGTCATTTCCTCAACACGCATTTACAGTCGTCGGATCATCATGGTGTTAAGTAATACAGTCTCCATTATGAGGTTCTGTCATTTCTAAATCTTTCCACATATCATTGATCAACAAATTACAGACTACAAGTGTAATCGTCTTTAAGCTCTCAAAAATACGTATATTACGTTTGTGGGTTTTCGTACAATGGCGATAGAGGAATTTGAAAAGAGGTGCAGAGGTTACAGACAGAGTGACTGAAAGCATCCCAGACGCCGAAAAATGCAAAAATATTGGGAAATTTTCACCAACATTTTACAACCGTGAGTAGATGTTAATCTGAAATTGAACCATCGAGTACTTTCCCATAATTCTACGTAAAGATGATACCTTGCTACTAATATAATTACGTTTAATGGAACATCTCACCGAACAACTGCTGTACAGACTGCATGTTAATGCTCATGTTGGTAGCATTGTAAGAGCTACAGCTAGTACAGGTGAAGATAATAATAATTATAAAATAATGGTTACAACTGATCAAACAAATAAAGGTATTCGATCAAAAGAAATTCCGGTAGCCCCTATGTTAATTACAGTTGTAATAATATTCAAGAAATTGAAGAATTTCCCTGCAGCTATATGCAGGGAAAAATAGCGAAATCTTCTGAAGCTTCTCCGTGAGCAATAGCAAATGAAGGGGGAGGGTATGCTGTTCGTCCAGTTTCAGTGACATTTTCCACTATTCTTCTTATTAAAAGAAGAGTTACAGCAGGAGGTCGAAGCCAAAATTTTACACAATTTATTCGAAGGAATATTAATGCTTTGTCAGTATCTTCTGCATCGAGTCTAAGCGAAAGGAGTGAAAACGATTGAGTGGTTTCCATTTCGCTCTTCACTAATACGTTCTCTAATTATATTTTTTTCAAAAACTACAATTATATTTAGGTAACGGGGCGTAAACTCGTCCAAAACGACAATCATTTTTTCTTCTTCCTTATTACGTATGTTGAAGTGAACTCGGGTTAATTGCGTCGTTCTCTTCATTACATTTGGAAATCCTCAAATGAATCCTTTTTCCTTTTATTTTGTCCACTTGTTCGTCTGTTTGTCTGTCTATCTGTGAGCTGCGAACGTTAACTTTGAGGAAAATTGAAAAGAGAACTTGAAACCTGATAATCTGATTCGCCCGCAGCGGAAAGGTTGGCATAATTAACCTACGAAAACTTGCAGTAGACGATGAAGCGTATGTATAGTTTATAACCTACATGTCATATAGATATGTTCGTCAACAACTCATAACGTACAGTAGATGTCCAGAGAGCTGTCAATGTACATAACTTTCAAGGTTTCTATTTAATAATAATTAAAAAAGAAAATATGGCATTAAGCATTAATAGTTAAGTAAATGTTAAAACGTACACACTTTTGAATGATTTGATTGAATGCATGTGTTTTGATGCGCGGAAAACGTAACTTTGCGGCGAAAATAGCTTAGAATTCATCCCGGAAACTGAGCTTACGCTAATTTCCCTGAATTTAATTGATATCTTGAAAAATCAAGAGTACAACTCTTGAAAGTAAATAGCAGAGCAATATGCTAAATAAGTAAATGAGGATGGAGTCTAAACCGCACTGCATATAAGCGACACCAAAGGTTTGTCGAAGCGTTTCACGCATTTGCACGAAACGTATCACGACGATGTTTCAACCGGACTGACACGAGTACTGTGGCGTCCATTAAGCGAATACATATGTCCAGAAAACGGATTTATGTATAGATACACTGGACTATTTATTCAACAGTAGATCTTTATACGTGATACGAAAACATACGAAAAGTTAAAAAATTTATTTCATAAATTCATAACTCATACTCACATATATATAGAAAAACTAAGCACATGAACTTATCATCATAATTATAATAATTACTACGGAGAATGAGAGTGTGCAGGAACCTAGGAAATGCAAACACTATTGCTTGTTTAAATCCACTTTTTCTTTATTTAGGTAGTCATAACTGCACGTCAGGTGTGATAGTCAAATGGAAATTAGTTGACTTCAATATTTGAATACTAAAAAATGTACATCAGTTTTCATCGCAATGATTTTGAATGCTCCGAATGAAGTGCACCGAATGCACTCACGCCCGAGAACGTGTCAAGCTGGTGCAGTACCGATCTTTTCGGATATGAGCAGACTACTTTCTTGACGATAACTACTCGTAGTAAATAGTGACAGAGAGTGGCGGTCTTTGTGTTTCTATTTAATTTCGATCTGCTTGGCGTACGACATCATCCGAGTAAAAGGTGAGTACAATAGTTCCGTCATGTGGAATTTAGTTACGTGCCAATTTTCCACAAACACATAATTGTTTTGGTTACGTGCCAATTTTCCACAAACGAATTTGATTTTCTTCAAACAGATCGACGAGTTCTGTGGCCAGAAACTCAATCTCATGGACGAAGGAATATTGTTTGTGTTGCCTTTTGGCTTTCCCCTTCTTGATGTTCAGTTCATTCGAAGTTTAAAGAAGAAACACTATGTGATTTGGAACTGCGCTTTAAGGGCTTTAAGGGTACAACAACAATCGAAGTGCATTCGGTTTATTCGCAGCTCGTCTTGCAAACACTTTGGCAATGTTCTTACTGGGTATTATTTTGACTTGGAGTATGTATAGATAAAGAAAAAATGAGCGAAAATTTAACTTCCCCTCGTTAGCTCATCATGCACCGAACACGAATAAATTAGTTTGATTCTCAAGGGAGAAGACAAAAAGCCGTACACATGCTTTAAATCCAAATAATGCAAACATTATGCAAACCGACATTAAAGTTGTCCTTTCTTCTGCGTATTTTCAACCATTTTATTTGCTTATGAAAGATTCACATAACATTTGAATAGCAGTATTTGAATAAGCTTTGTTCCGCTTGCACAACTTTATGGCGAAGCAGAAAAAAAGCAAAAATGCGAGAAAGAAAAAAAGAAAAACCTGCGAATTTAGGTGTGTGCGCGTTCTTTAATATACATAAAGTATAGTCTTTTGTTTATTTGCACTTTTGTTCACTTTCAAATGGTTGTTTAAATGTTGCTTTACTATACGATATTCACAAATCGAGCAATACCTCGTTCAAGCACATGTAGACACATAAAGCAAAGAGTTTCACAGAATTGTATGGCGCGAGTCAGATCTTTATAAGCCACAATTTTTTCCAACCACTATTTTCTACATTTCATATTATATTTGACATTAAGCGAATTAATTTCCCAAAAAAACAAAATTTATTTATATTTTTCAAACGTATTTTCAACTAAACAGGAAATTAAAATGGCTAAGCAAAACACAGAAATCGCTTACTCGTTCAGAGAAAACATTAATGCAACCTTGGTAAATATATAAATCTTGTTCTACGTTGCTGTCTCTCGCACGTCGTGTAAAATAACATATGGAAATATGCAGTTCTTAGATCCAACTGGCGCTTTATCGCACTTGGGTGCGCTTATTGAAGAAAGATAGCAAAAAATTTTCAGAACAAAATGTATTTAATTGTTTATAGAGCTATCTTAAGTAAAGAGAAAAACTTCGCAAGTTGAACTTAGGCTTCGCAGACGTTCTTCACGTTCTTCATTCACACATGATAGCGCCCTGTGTCACGTGCTCTCTTCCACCAGTACGCCCAGTAGCACCAAAGTGCGCCATAAACGCACATTGTATTCCGGCCCCCATAAAAATAGCTAATAGGGTAAATTTTAATGCCACCAAAACACGGTGCGCTCTTTTAACACATGGAAGAAGTAGTGGACAAAGCCGCTTCACATGTTCAGAGTGTTGAAAGGTAGAGTGTAGTCAAGGGCTTAGATTTTTTTAAAGCGCACTGCAGTCGATGTCCGTACCATTTACATGCTCTATCCTATATCTAATCCTATGTAGGGGCCACCCTTTGATCGGCTGGACATACACAAAAAAAAGGATACCTTCTTTCAAGTTTTAAATGCAATGTTATGAATGAAATAAAGTCTTGTTTTCGTTACTTTTTGAAACTATCGTCGTTTCAACAATTTTAGTTGGACGAAAAATTCCTTGGTCTTCATATAAAACTCTTCTCAAGTTTTTCTTACTTTATTTATTTACTTATTTCAATAGTTTACCTGTGCTTTGTTTGGTAATGGCTTAAGTTCTGCACACATATATAAATGTTTGCATTCAACTTCGCCGGCAACGTAATATAAGCCGTCCCCACCTCTCCCGATCCTAATCAGAAAGCAATCAAAACTTTTACAAAATAATGAACCTTTTATACTTACAAGAATGCTTGTAACCGAGAAAAAAAAACGAACACGAAAATAGCTCATCTATAAAGTGGCATCGCCCCGCCACCACCCCGTCCTGCGGTCCCCACTCACCCCAACCGCTTTAAAGTCCTTTTTTCATAAGCTACACACTTTCATATTATTTTAGCAGAGAATTTGGAGAGTTTGGCTACTGTATGCACACGTTCAGGCATCTACAGAAATAAAATGAATTTATTTTTGCTTTTTTACTTCATTTTATTGTAAAAAGCCTATAAGTTGAGTTTTGTTTTTAATGAGAAAAGTTCAATTTGTTAAAAATTATGACATAATTATATAAAATTTTGAAATAAAAGCAATATTACAAGGCAAAAAAAATTATGCTCCCATTTGCTTGGGACAAATAAAAATAATTACATACGAGAGAACAAGCTGAGAGGATATACGTTATTGGAAAACCAAATAAATAATAAAGGAGTAGCGACTTTTGTAAAAAAGAAAGAGAAGTGCTTGCAAAATATTTTCGCTTGTAATCGGAGCACAGAGTCGCTTCGAACGTCTAACCGTGTTCCTTAAGTTTTATGATTTTGGAAATTTAAGCAACGAACAGACAGACAGACGGACAGTTGGATATTTTTCAAATTTATAAATTAGTTCATAATTTCACATCGATCAAGAATTTAAAGACTTTGTGTTCACGGTTGAGACACTTTTTTTTTGTAATCGATGATCTAAGAGAGTTCAAAACGACTCATGTTAGTTAAGCAGCTTATCATAATTTCTTCTTAAGGGTGCTGATGATAGATTGCGAACGTAAATTTTTTATACTCATCATCCAAACATGATGTTACGTTACATTCGTCAATACGTTCGTAACTCTTGGAAAAATTTATCAATGAGATCATCCTTAGATCGTTGAATTTTATTGCGTATATAAATTGTTATCTTATATGTGCATATTTATATGCCTTGTTCTATTCTATCCATTGAGAATTTTGAAATATTTCCTTGATTCATTTTGAAACGCTCTATCAGATCTCGTTCAACAAAAATATAAACTAAAGCTATTTAAGTATCTCTTGTGAAAATTTTACCGATGGCCTTATTTACACGCCCATAATTAATAAAACCTAAGTCATTTTTGTGTACGTTCGTTTCAAGCATCGAGTATTTAAAATTCGCCTTAGGGTGAGGATGGCTTTATTATTTATTTACTACATTTTTACTAAGAAAACGAGTGTCACATCACAGCGTACATATATACGCATATATACATGTATACACACTAGGAGACTATATATCCGAAAACTCAAATATGAAACTAAGCATGACAAATAAAGAAGTTTTACCCACTTTAGGACGAATCCATGACACCCAGCAAAGATTGCAAAGCATTCGTTTACCGCGGACGACCCTTTTGGCCGATGAGGACAGTTTGTCGATTGATCTGAATTTGTTAAACGAACGCACTAAATATTTGTGTTCAGAGATATATCGATATCTGCTATAGATTGCTTTCCATATTCTCAATGAGTTTCGTTCATTTTCAAACCTGATATGTGTTGGAGAGCTAAGAACGTATATGTTTATACCTTTAAATTGCTATTTACATTTTTGCCACGGACGAAAGAACGGACGGACAGACAAACTGATAGATGAACGGATCGATATACGGATAAATAGATGAACAGGTAGATGGAGAGGTAGACGAACGGATAGATGGATAGCCGCTGAGACAAGCGAACAGTTAAGTAGATAAAGAGACGAGCAGCTCCATGGGTAAATACCTGATGTTATGCTGATCAAAGTAACGTACACTTCTCCGTGAGGTGCAAACGCAATAACAAGTTTAGTACACCGTTTTGTCTGTTGTTGGTGCAAAATGTGAATACAAAAAAATATAGCAACAGTTTTTGCCATATAATGTAAACAGCCATCAAGTGCTTGAGTGTTAAGCAGTCATGTAAATATGAGAACGTAACTTTGGTATAAAGTTTTCGTTTTTAACAAAAAAATACTCATACACACATACGTGCACAGATATATATGCATGCGAAACTTTAGTTTAGACTGAAATGAATAATTGAAAGATAAATTTTGAATTTCGCTCTTGGCGTTAGAGTTTCGTGTGTATGGCTTTCTTTTTATTTTATTTTTAACCAAACCGCTTCCTCTACCACACCCAAAGGAAACAGTAAAAAAAATAGCAATCATTTAAACTTAGAAAAAACGCTAACGTAGTGAGTAAAACTCATCATTCTCAAAAGCCATTTATATCCATTTGAGTGACATTAAGTCATTTAAGTAAAGAAGAAAGAAAGAAATGAAAAAAGTGGAGAGTATGTCCTCTATCTGAAAAATATTTCAAATAAAGTGAAATATACGTTCGAAGATTATGCGAATACGTAATGCACCCGAGATGTAAAAAAAATAAATAAACAAACAATAAATTGTTGCATGTTGCCCTATGAGCACAAAAAGTTTCTGTGACTTGTTGCTTGAAGGTAGAATGCATGCATGCGAGATCGTTAGAATAAGTTATACGATAACATATATGACAATTCTTGCAATAAATAAAAAAATCATTGAACGATTTTGTCCATTTACTAATTATATGCTTATTGTTGTTATTATTGTACAAGTTACTTTTTATTTTTATTTAACGTTTACATTAATCTTCCAGATAAAATGTTACCCTTAATGGCGGGTGTTATTCTCGAAAGGAGATAGAAAAATAAAAAAGAGTAAATGTATAGATATGTTATGGATGCAGGGGCACAGGGGAACTACAGGCCATGTAAAGTAGTAATTTAAGGCTTATGTTCAGGGCAATGTTATCAAACAATAGATTTGTGCATACCATGTGACATTTCCTACACTGCCGGTCCATCGGACCATGCAAGCAGCTTAACTACTTTTGCTACTAGTACTTAACTATTGTTGTTGCCGTACAAGGACGAATAATTCGTTGTTCAATAAACAAACTACTGTCGCTTGCGTTGAACGTAAGTACACAACACATACCGGAAATAAGTGGACGCCACGAAAATGGCGCTGACGGAAATTATCGAAAAAGTAAACACATGTCCCGTTGCTGCTATGTTTTATCCTCACATTACGTACTCATACGCGAAGAAAGAAAACTCTACAAGAGCGCACACATGCACTAATTTTCTAAAAATATGAATCAAATTGTCACACAATCTCCTTAAGTGCATAAATGTTGCTTTAAATTTATTTTCGAAAACTTTACTGAAATTTTTTTAAATGTTAACTTATTTGTAACAAAGAGCCTAATCTATATACATATGTACATTTAAAGACGTGGACAGAAGAATAGATGCGAGGTGTATTGTTCAGCTCTATGCCATACAAACTGTAAAAGGTAGCTTGCACAAAGCTCACACAGCGTTTTCACATGGAGCAAAACTGTATAAGACGAGTCGAGCACGCTATTATAGTGAAGGAGGAAGGCTGTAGTTCATTGCCTTCGATCAGGGGAACATGGACAAATTTATTGTCGCATTACTATTGCTGTAAGTTCTCAGAAAGAAGTACAGAGAGATGCGGACCAATTAGAAGAACTTCTCCTACTTCCGATAATCGCACGATGATTTTAACAAAGCGAGAATAGCTTGAAAAACTACTTTGCCTAGAACGTGTAATTTGGCGAAGTGGAAACGCTTTGGTTTAGCCCATAAAACCTAGTGCAGACCAGAAGGAGAAATAGAGAAATGTAGCATAGAACGATGAACCAAAAATAAATTGGTTTTGGGAACGATGCAAGAAGAACTGTACTTCGGTCAAAAAAAAAAAAAAATTCCACATTAGATTTACTAAAAAAACAGTGAAGCATGGCGGAAGTTATCTTATCATATGCAGCTACCTTCCTTGGAAGAGTGTCTTCTTGGAAACTGTAATGTTGACCCATGCCAAAGAAAATAAGCCTCTGCTATGGAAATTACAGCAAGATAATGACTCGAAACATGCACTAATTTGGCGAAAATGTGTGAAAGGCGTCATGTTCCCCGTATGCGCATTGTGGAAAAATATTCAAAAAGTATGGTCCCAGTAGAGACCTGGCATAATTAATTTCATACATGTGTGCAAAAGTCGAAGGTGTCTATGTTCTGTAGTTAAATACTTACTTTTAAGTATAAAATATTGCGATATTTTTGACCGCTTTTAAGTTTTTGTTATACTCCTACCTAACTCTAAAACCATTTTCAAAAACGGAAATGTTCCTACTTTAGAAATGAATGGTAAACATAAAGTATAATTGGAGGAAAATGGAAAAGAATATCCTCGACCAACATAAACCAACATACACTTATCCACTTTCAGTCCATCTCTGTGTATCTACTGTGGAACAACATCTGTCTGTCTGTCGGCCAGTGTATTATAATTCAATTACGATCTTAAAGTTTTATTTAGTGTAGCAAAGTTTATCTCGAATCGTTTCCACTTCCGTCAAATTTAGCTTGAAACGTGAAAGTGTAAATTTTATACAAAAACAAAAAAACAAAAGAGAAAAGTTGTGTTTGTGTTAAATATATATTTCGTTAGTTGAATCCAAAATAATTGAACTTTTTGAATATCGAATGCAACAGTTTAGTAAACGTCCAGACAACGTACTGCCGCCCCTTGTTTGTGCGCTTGTTTTAATTCAACTAATAACCCGATATTTTAATTTATTGTAATGAAATTTGACACATGAATGCCCACAAATCTGCTCCTTTTCAAGCAACTCTTAACCTATAATCGTATTGTGCACTTCACATACCTTTCATCAGCCAATAGCGATATAAAGAATTTCTTATGATGCTTGCAACGCAGGACCACATCATATACAGACTCGGAAAATAAAAGCACTTTTGTAGTTGGACGTCCTTCGGCCTTTGGATTTGATATTTACGCGTGCACTCCTACCTGTATGAGAGCAGACTCGTATTAAAAAAGTCCTTATTTTCCGCTGTCTGTTGAATTTTCAATTTTCACAACTTCGTTTAGTAACCAAAATTCGAAATTAAAATAAAGATAAAGTGTTTTGTAGATGTACTTTACTTCACTTATAAATATGCCATGGAAAGCTTATTATAAATAATTTAGAAGTTTTATTGTCGGTATAAAATAGCAGTTTTATTTGCTTCGTAAATGTATTTAATAAAAATTTTCCAAATAATGAAAATTTGCTCGTCACTCTCTAAAAGCATATAAACCAAAACTAAATAAATAAACAACTGTTGGATTACAAGCATTTTTGCTTGCAACGTTCTGAAATATCTCCATGTGAGATACTCAACTATGTGTGGTAGTTAAGTCATAGTATAAGTATCTCAAACAGGTTACCCTTTACGTTCATTAGAGTTAGAAATGGATTGTCAGTGTCAATATTAAAACAAGGCATAAATATTCTATTATATATACATACATACATACATACATACATACATACATACATACATAAATACATTTATCTATACATATTAGTAGATATGTATTGGTTCTAGTGACCATGAGCATGACCTTCTGTGTGTTAGAAATTTCTTTATATTCAACAATTAATTATCGGTACGGTATACCATACGCTGAATAATGTTTATCATGGGCGGATTTTAAATAAGTCATTGTGGCCCTAGGTGAAATGAAGTGAATTAATAACGGTAAATATCCGATAATTAAGTTATATAACTTATTAATGCAATATTTCTGTTAATTCACTAAACATGTACACGTTACCATGTATATGGATTCCTACTAACTTTGCAGATATAAGATTAATTTTCATTGTTTGCCTTCACCATACACATGCTATAGCAGCCATAGTGCATACATAACGGCAACAAGTTTACTCTTCAAAAGCTTTCTATAGAACCTTTACGTAAAAGCGAACATCAAATTCAGTTAGTCGCCTTTAGTCGAATTGTGAAACGCCATCATCATCATCTAATGTTATATAAAGGACGCGCACTCTCTAAAACTAATACCAAAACCTATATCAGTCAAATTTCACGTGAACATCTTGCTTAAGATTTGATATAAACGAAATACTAAAAAATGAAGTTTTCTTAACGTTACCTTAACTTTACACACCCGCTCATTTTAAGCTTTCTATCTTAATTTTTGTGACTTGAAGAATACTAACAACAACAACAACAAGAATTCTGGACTGGATATTCGAAACTCAGTACACATTATATCATCGTTTTGTGTAAACTTTCAAATCAAAAGGATTTCGGAAATATTATATACTCTCTAGGCATCGAACAATCAATTCGGTTCGAATTAATTTCGCTCCTTTGTTTTCATAAATTCTAATTCTCTTACGTAAACTCTTTACAATGAATGAAACGACAAAGCTAAAGAAAGAAAAGAAGAACAAAAAACAGGAGAGAGAGAGAGAAAGAGAGAGAAAATACATATCTATTACTATATTGTATGTATATGGAAATTTATTGCTGGACTTAATTCAATAAAATGAAAAGAAATATAAGCTAAACAGCACAAGAAATTCAATATATTAGTGATTATTGACTTTTATAAATGAAGATTAACACTAATGAGTTCGTATATATTGTTACATCCTTGGCCGCATTTCAAGGCATGAAACTTGACATACCAATAATAAATCTGTCATGAGATAGAAGATATTTATTGTGATAAAATAATTATATAAAACGGAAAGTTTTCTAAAACTTTTTCAAGTAAATTATGAAAGAAAATATTCTTTCATGCAATCCAATAGAAACAATTCTTTGAAAAATTCTTTTTACAAACGCGGTTTTCGAAATACAATGAAACTCACTTATTTAATATTTTATTCATCACAAACATCCTAATAATATATTAATTTTCCCGCACTGTCTTTACAAAACTTACACATGAAATTTCGCATCAAGGGTGTGTTTTATTTATAATTATCGGTCGATTTATGCTTGCTCCTCTTCCTGAATCTATCTATCTGCCTTAGGTACCAATCAGTCATAAAACTTTTTGCGGAATTGTTTGTAAAAAAATTTACTTCTTTCCACGTTCTTGCCGAGTAATGTGAGAAAAAAAATCCAAGAAGAATTCATTTATATAGATGTCATATAAAATGTGATATATAATCGTTTAGAAAATGGAAAACAAACAATAAACGTAAAGTATAACTAAATTCTTTTACTCTACACGCTCTTAATAAAAATTATAAATTTTCTTTAACTTTTTCCGGCTTTATTGTAACTTTTGTTTCAATTGCTTTTGACGCCTCGACTAAGAGTGAAATTGTAATGCATTTGATACAATGCAGAAATTTGAAAAAAAATGTTGACCAAAATCTGCGGTTAGCTACGACGTCGAACGCTTGTTGTAAGCCTTCGAAGAAGCAAACCATTAAATGTTTTAAAAAAAAAAGAAGTCAACAGGAATTAGGTTTTCGTAATGTCTACGTTGGAAGAAAGGAGTGTACAGTTAGAGTATTGTGATTTTGCGCTACATCGGTAGTCTGAATTTATAGAAATATTCCAGACAGTGCTATCACCAGCTATTGTTCCTTCTTCTTTTCTCTTCCTGGTATTCGTTAACGGCCCCCTGTGCGTATCGCAGGCCCCTGTCTACTTTAGTGCAGGTAATAGCACCCGTTTCACTCGTTTTCCTTCAGTCAGAGACCATCAGCAGCAACGAGATACGGAACAAACGCTGGACGATGAATGACACACTAAATTGGGACGTCATAAAAATATTTGAAAGGGGCCAGGTAAAAGGTTAAGCTTTAGCGCCCCCAAAATTCAAATCTGTCCCGTAACGCACGGGAAAAGTAATGAATAACTTCTCTGTTTTGGTGATGGCAATGTAGAGAAATCGGCAACGCTTGATATGCTGGGTACGAGAACACAAAGTGATTTTCGTTGGACACAACATATGCTCAGAGTGTCCACAGATGTAGACAAGGGCTTAAAGCGGTGGAAATATACTTCACTGCAACCGATATCGGTACCCGTTTACACCCCCTGTATGCAGCGAAAAATAGGCTATAACTTGCATGAGCAGGCGGGACCATCCAAGCCCTCATCCGCGTACAGCAAATGGCTAAAATACTCATAGTTGACGAAAGTGTGTCTAAAACTGTCAAATTCTTCGAGCATCGGCGTTATGTGGGCTGGCTAGTGCTTATGCATACTCGGAGCATGTATGCTACAGAGATGAAAGACATTTGTTCGTGCTGCCCGCATTTGGAACAACCTCCCAGCAGTTGTGTTTCCCACCGTACTTGATGGCTCCATTTTCAAGCCGAACCCTCACAAACACTACTTCCTCTCTTCACCATCATCGTGCTTGCGCATATAGGGAACATCGGCTGAGTGGCTGGTTGTAGAAAAAAATATATATATACATGCATAGTTTTTCCAATATTTATAACGCGTAAAAAATAGTATCGTAAAGCCCGTAAACTATTTACATTTTAACGTTTGCTCGCCTACCTTCTTCTCTGACTTCCTTCTTGCCACACGTTAGATCGCTCGAAGATATGGCATCCCTTGTGTATGTGGTGTCATCGTTTGTCTATATATTTTTGATTAAACTCTTCGGTTTTTTGGCGTGTGCATTGACAAGTAAAGAAGTCAAATAAAAGCGAGGAATATGGAGTGATCCGATTTAGCTTAAAAAAATTTTTTTTCCCTGTTTTGGTTGCTTTTTACATTAACAGACATACATATCTACGTCCATATTTGTATGGAGTTTTAAATCCGGTTTTGCGAAAAGTGAAATGAAATTTTTTTACTTTTCCACAGAAAAACTCCGATTGTGATGCTCCGGTAGTGTATAAATTTTTTTTTAAAAGATTATCGTTTTTTTTTCACGCAGAAAAACAGTCATAAGAAAATTTTAGTCATATATTTTACGTTCATCTATTCCTTTACATATCTTTCTCCCCATCATTCCACTTTTTAGTATAACGGTCATCCCTTTCATAACGCATAACATATCGGACACTTGATAAAATATAGTTCACAACAAGTAACACAAGGTTCATCAATGGCAATGGTTAGACATTAGCACAACTTCAATTAATGAGAAAACAGAAAAATTCACCCCGAAATGTATGCTACATTTTCTTTTCTCTTGGAGAAGAAAAATATTTTGTTAAGAAGACCACAGAAGGAGACCTTATCAAGTGAGTATATGTCCCTCGAGCTCCCTTAAGTATTCAGGCGTGGTATCGAAAGCACTTAATGGTGATTAGAATTCTTTATATATATTAAAATTCAATTTGTCAAGTGATGCCGTTGCTTTAGAGTACTTAAAGCTACCGATACTTGAAATTTTAATCAGATTTGGCGCTGGAACAGTTTAAACAAACGTTTTTTTTTGCTAATTTTGTTAACATGGAAGGCAAGGTAGTAGAATAATAATAATCTAGGCGCTTATCAACTATATATTTAAGTATTAAAAAAAGTTACTTTTAAAAATACTACAAAATCGTAATAATCATGGAGCCATCGAAACTTTAATTTAAGGGATTCTACGGCTGGCACACGCTGTTTGGTGCAAATTCAAGTCTAAAAAAAACAAGCAACAACATTGTAGCCGGGCGACCTCGACCTTGCATACCTTACACCACTTTGCATAGCATGGTCATTCGCACGTATTGATAGTTACACACCAAAATGTAAGCATTACTTTGATGCGAACGCATAATTTTCAGGAAAGCCTGAATAGTGGAAGGTTAGATTTTCTCCCCAAATATGAGCTTGGGTTTCGTGATAGCGCCCAAAGCGATCGAACACGTCGACCTGTGTGATCCAAATTCCCTACCGTTAATTTTCTTTATTGAAACGCTCCTACGAGTTATTAAGATATTAAGAGATATCTTATACGAAATTGCTGATTCGAACGATTTTCAATAGCGTTCGTGTACCAGATTTCATAAAAATATCTCAAAAAATGCGATCTTTAGCCTGAACACAAACGCACATGGACAGGCATCAGACGGATAGAGAGACAGACGGACAGACAATCTTGGTATCGGTATAATAAGAGATGGGTCTACCTTAAGCCTTCCTGGGTGTTACATACGTCCGCCTTAACTTAATATACTTTATATCACAAGTTGTGTAGGATATAAAAAAGAGAAAACTCATGCAAATTAAATGGCTGCACATAGAGGATTTTAAAAGTATTAATATTTTTATGATTGACGACTGTTTGACTGTTTGAAGGAAAATGTGTAATTTTTAGCCAAAAAAAAAACGCAACCTGTTCCCAAAAAAAAAGTATTTAGATTAACTTATCAAAAATCTCTTACGTGTTACCATAGTGAAAGTTAATTTGAGCATATCGTAATAAATCGAACGAAACCAATGGAAATTGTAGAAGTTGTGTGTTATGTCGATCGTTTCAAAATATCGTATTACGTGAAAAATACTTTTAAGGTTTTGAAATGTGTTTTAAATGCGTTTTTCTAGGGCAATAAATTTGTTATTACAATATGTAAATAACCATCAGTGTTCAAACATTCTTCCTTACTCTCTTTCCTCGACGATACTCTGTTCAATGGTGCTTCCTTTGCTGCTCTTCCCCAGGACAGCATCGTATGCTCAACACTTTGCGTGTAGCGATTTGCAAGAGAGAACGGCAAGATCAACTTTACAATTCTACGGTCGAGTTCATAATCAAGTCCAAAAACTTCATCTCAAGCTTTTAATTTATTGGCAGAAGTAGTAAAATCTTGCGAATCACTCTCAGCCTCATATCTAGTCAATAGCCGTCTCAGTGAATTTACGCTAATGCATAGTATTTTTGTTTGGAACACTTTCATCTGTTATAGATTTAAGGAAAGTAAAAGTCAATGTTAGACAGTACATTAGGCAGTCACGTCATACTGGGAATTCATGTAAACAGGTCATCTTTTCGAAGCGGTTGGATAAAGCTGCGAAATTTCAGAGAAACATTCTCTTTGTGGCAATGAATTGTTGTCCCACTTTTCCATAGACGATTCAAAGGATCTCTTATGTCAATCAAAAAAAATTGCGAATTAATACGGGGAATTGCTCGAGACACTTGCTATTCCGGAAGATGAAATGTAAAAAATTTTTGCATGGGGATTAGGGGAGAAAGCAAATGAACAAAAGGAATATATGTATGTAACAAATTTGCATATTAAGTCAAGGTACGGATGAAAAGAAGTGGACAATGTTTAAAAAACAACATTTTCTGTATCATTTAGTCATAGAACGATAATGGAATCCTTCAAACGTTTGCAAAAGAACGCGTACGATATTATCCAAGCCTTAAGGCGTCTATCACACATATCTACATGTGTAAAATAAAATTCTATGTGAATTCAAGCCCTTTTTTCTCGTTTCGCATAAAAGAATCTTAACAATCAATTTGCTACAAAACAACCTCTACAGCAATCAGAAAAATTTTCCTATGGCCTCGTAATGGTATGAGGAATTGTGTTCTTCCTTCTTATGCTATTTTGTAAAATTCAATGTATTAGCATTTTGTAAAACTGGATGATATTTATAATACTATATGTATATTAAAGTGTATACGTACGTTAGGATGTCGAAAAGATGCTTTACATCAACAGATGAATAAATATATTGCAGAAATAAAAAGTTGTAGGAAAAATTCCTAAAATTATAATTTTTTTTTTTAAATAATTATCTTTGAAAAGAAATTCTTGACTTGTTGCCATGAAACCATATTGGAGAAGGATATGATTATAATATCATGCAGTTTTCAATCAATATTTTCAAGTCTGAATATATGGAACACTTATTTTTTTATGAAATACTTGAAATAGTTTCCGTGCCAGCTGTGCATAATATTCAACTCAACTCAACTCAACTGATAAATTTTTTATTCGCCCATATTTTTTTACAACCGAAATTTATACCATTTATATAACACAATAGTAAAAGAATTTTTTTATAACATTCTAATGAGGGCCGCAAATGACGGACATGAAATACACGCTTTTGTATGTAAGCATACGCGGAGAGCAGGACGTTTTAACTAAAACGTGATACAAATTACTTAAGTTTATCGTTTGATATGAACGTCGACTTAGTAAAATTCATTCTTATCTTTTATTAAACAAAGCCAGTTAAGGATTGAAAATCACGTGAAAGGGCGCTAATCACCTGATTAACTGCTGCCAAAAATCAAATATTTTCTCTAAAAATGCCACGTCATAGCATAGCAGATGTTTAGTACAAGATTAAGCAAAAATTAATGATTGCTTGCATGATGACAAAGCGGTAAAGACTTATGTTCGCTGGTCATGATAATTAATGTTACACAAGTTGGGCGAACCTCTGATACATTGATAGGTAGTGCGAAGTGTTCACTTAAATGAGAACGTACCTGTTGAGCGTTCGGAACCATTGCTACACTGCCCTTTCGCTACGAACCCAGGAAACATTCGCAGCAATCCTTAGTCCAACGCTTCCTATACATTTCTTATAATTCAAAAGCTTCTTGTCTATAAGAGAAGGGTAATACACATTTTTTCAATGAAGTTTCAGATAATTTTCTCCTTTTTTTTTTTAAATCAGAATTTTACACAAAGTCTTGAACCAATAATTGTTGGGAATTGGAGATCATAGTTTTGTATATCTTTTGAAACCGGTATTGTGGCCAACAATTTTTAGTTTTCGTGACACGTTTCACCTTTCCATCTTAATTTTTGCAATCGTATGTATTCCAACAATCGGGTGAATGCACAAACAGAATCGAATCGACTCGACTCAAAAGCTTATATTGATCAGGAATATATGTAATATACATAACACACGTAAACATTACAAAACGAAAAGACAAATCCAACATAACAGGATCCTTCGGTGGTGTATATATATGTGAAGATGCAACAGTAAATTCAGTAAGCCAATATATAAAGCAGATACGGTGGAAAATCGCAAGGACGTAAAGTGACATAGTAGTGATATAGTAGAGTGTCTTGCTCGCTGGCAATATTAGAGTTGCAATTAAAGTGGCGATTGCTCACAATTGCGAGATAATTTTTTAAAAAAAGGTTTCATTTTTATCTGAATTTTCTTTTTTAATGTTTACTTAACTTGAAGTTCTTGTCTTGTCATAATTTGAACGCGTCGTATAAAAGGAATGATGACAGTGCCATCATATGGCGTCTACTAAATCTACTATAAATAGTTGGAAAGTCTGTTGTGTTGCCACGATTAATGTCGAAAATAACGTAGAAGGCTCTCATTTCGGATCTGAAGTATCGCATGCTTATCGGATTGGAAGGAAATAGTTACTGTTTGACACATCACAAAAGCGCCGGACTAGATATCATGTGATATAATGAACTTCGATACAGAATTATAAATAAACTTGATCCATTGACATTGTAGTTAACTCTACAGTGCAGGCATAATTACGAGCCATACAACACATTCCATGTTTCTTGTAATAATTTCGTTATTAGAATCTATCAATAAAATTAAAACGTTCCTGCATTGTAATGTTCAATGATTTCAAAGAAATGGTTGGAAAACTTTCGCATGCTTCTGGCAATCTAGAGTACGTGTCCAGTTTATATACACATAGTTTTATGTTCGTTGGCTGCGAAGGTAAAACTATGTGAGCGCGTGTTCATGATTTTTTCATTTTACCTTTTCTTTTTCTTTTTGTTTGCCTTTCTCCGCACATTTATTGAATTTGCTTAAATTTTATCATATTTTCAGGTCATGACGGATTGTATAGGCAAAGGCAGATATGTCTTACAGCCCTAGTTATTTGTTGCCTTCAGTTGGAACCGAGTTTAACTTCTCAATTACTCATAACTAATTCGCAGCAACTAGTTGGTAAAATTTTGTCAAAACCATTGCCTTAAGTAATTTATTTGTTAAGAATTTCATTAACGTTTCCGTGGATAATATTGAAAGTCATTAGGCCTAGAATTCACCATACAACTTATGGTGCATTAGTATAAAATATATTGCAAAACCTTCGGTATACTCAAGTCCGTCTAAAATCGTATGTTTCTTTTAAGTGGCATCGCATGAAAATTCAGAAGAAGAAAACTTCTTAGGCATTCATTGTGTTTCGAAGCACTATAAGAACGAACGAGAAATTAATACAAGTCATTGGCCTCTAGAGAGAAGGAAATATTTTTCAGTACACTGGAGCGGATTTAAGTAAATAATTTTCTCGAGGAAGCGAAAAACCCGTATGTTCATTAAGACGCCAGGAAGGTGCGGACACCACAATCGCCACGAAAAATAATTTACTGCATCTGATAATTCCATGAATTTAAGGACTTAACCCTTGAATGCGTAGTGGTGTAGATCTGCATAGTATGTTTAAAACCTCATGTCCCCTTATAAAGCAACCTAGGCATAGTGTTTTTTCTTTTTTCAATTTCAATTTGGCCAAAACTCGTTCATCACTTTCGAACTAGAAACTTTGACTGTTCATTTCTTGATCTGTGACAATTCTGAGTACAATTTCATTTCGGTGTGTGTTACGCATTACGGTTATTTATATGAAACGTAATAAAGCCGTACAGGAAAAACTGTTTTCGAATAGAAAAAAATGGTAAGAGTAACGAATCGTTTTTATATTTTGGCATTAGCTGAAAAATTTATCCAACAAAAATGTAGTTTCTTTGTGATGTAAAAACACATCAAGGTGCAACGTCGGTTCACTAATCCTAAAGTTATTTTGTGAAGCATTTATAAACAGTAATAAATGGCATACTTTCTCTCAGTCTGTTTTTAGTAATTTTCTTATTGTTTTAATCGTTGTATACTTACAATGCGGTTGAATAACTTTCAAGCTAATTAATTACGAGTTGACTTGTTTATGTACATTATGCAGCACTTTTTCCAAGAGGTCGTCCAAATGACGATCGCTAACACGAGTCCTGCACTAGACCATCTAAATGAAATATTTTCAGTTTTTTCCAATAGGCCAATGCCTATGTGCAATGCAAATGTGTTCAACAAAAATAGGTAATTTTCCGAAAGAACATTCGACAAATAAGTCCCGCAAGTGGCGGCGGCAAGCTATGTGTTTTATGTAGTCTCATAGGATGCACATACCGTTTCGAGGTGTACTCCGGACAAGGAGACAAAAGAAATAGACTAACAGATGAGGCAGACTTGGGAGTCACCAATAATGTCGTCCTAGCCGTCGATTAGTCACAGTGGCGCCAACAGTGAGGCATCATAAAGTATTTTTCGATCATTTTTACACATCATACTATTTATCGAAACATGGAATCCACTGTGCCGGAACTGTACAACAGAATAGCTTACCTTATTGTCGACACCCGGACAAGTAGGATCTGATGACGACGACGATTCCTAAGGGAGTTTATGAGAAAATAATTTCTCACCAAGATGTTGTTGACTTTTCAGCCACGCTGTGGAAAGAGAACAAGGCTGTTACTGTGCTGGCTGGCAACCCGTAGACAATATCTGTCGATATGGAAAACGGCTAAAGTAAAAAATCAAAATATTTTCTCTGAAAACAAAGCAAGAGAATAATATGTACTAGGATGGAGTGAAATTGATGGATCGCTACTTAGACCTATCCTGTCATCTATTGGGCTTTGTCGTAATAAATTCGTGGTTACTTATAAAATAAGAGAATTCATTGCGAAGGGCATTCCAAATAAACAATTACGAAATCTTGGTCAGTCCTGCAATGAGTTGGCTAAAACTCCAGTTGCAATGTGGGATCTTATATAAACGGCAATAAAAGAGGTTGACCCCGCTAATGCCTCATTAGAGCAAGGTTTACAGGTGGAAAAACTTACAGAGTCCTTTAATTCCTTGCCATCTATGGATGACCGAAAAGACGCCATTGGTCACTGGCTTATATTTTCAATGAGATTAAGATGTAAAGTTGCAGTAGATGAGGGTACCACGCAACGGTCATGTAATAAATGCAATTTTCTTTTATATGTAAACGCTAAGAATAAATATTTCATTGATCTTCATATTTTGTAATGTATTGAGAGAGATTACGCAGTAGATTTGTAGAAGACAAGCAGTGATTGGTCGTGACGATGCAGCAATACCTCAATATTTTTTTTTGGACATTCAAGAAAAAATTTTATGAGGTTAATTTTGTATGTTTCCCATTGGCTACACCCGTTTCCTGGTTCATTTCCAATTTCATTTATTAAAAATAAAAATTCATGCATTTAGGGGTTAACGAATAAGAAAAACATGCTTTTTATAAATCGTATTTTTATTATATCACTACAACCGATATTCAGAGGAATGGCCATAAGCTCAATATACAAAGAAGCTGATCGTTGAAATGAATAGGGTAAGTCGATCATTAAATCTGTCGCTTGAAAAAAAGCTATGAAAGAGCTCGGAGCTATGAGTCTAACGCTTAAAGCAAGCCCTTCTTTTCCTATACCAGAAAATTACATATTTGTTTGTATACAACTTGTAGAAATCCTTATCTCGATTTGTACAGTCGGGTCATGAACAAAAGAGGTCTTCAGAAAAGCGTGCTCGCACAACTTTGCTTCATCGGCGCATTTCAGTTCGGAACAGGTTATATATTAAGAATAAATTATCTGAATGGAAGCAAATTTTATTTAGGAGTGAAAGAGAAAACTTCATCGGTGTCACATAAAATTATGGGACGAGGAAAACCCTAGGCAAGGCAGGGTGTACAATAGACTAGGGCATAACGTGAGCCAATCCGGTAAGAAAATTTCGATCGTTCGTGCGTGTCTATGATGGTTTCCTCAAAATACGAGGACGGCCTCTCAAACAAAAATAAATAAAAATAAAAACAATATGTAAAAGAAATCATGAGTTGTGCACGGATTATACGGGAAACAGCCCCCTCTGCCCTTGCAATATTGAGGACTGAACAAAAAGAAAAAAAATAATAATAATAATAATAATAATAAAAACTCAAGAGAAATAATGAATTAAGTGAAATAATACCAAAGAGAAAAAATGCAACCATAGTATCAGAGGAAAGGTATCGGAACAAATGTAGCGAACTTTGAAAATAACACTATAAATTTAATGATAAAGAAAACCAACCACTTCAGGATTAAAGTTTTAGACCAAGATAAACAAACGAGGGAAAGTAAAGAAAAACTTTTAGGAGCCTAAACAAAGCGGAAACTTGTTTCCCTTTTTAAGATTTTAGTTGAACTCAACCTGCTGAACCTGAATACTTTACCATATTACCAACGAAAGACTGCATTCGCCGATCTATTGCACACATACGTCACGTAAGAAACGTATAGCGTATCTATGTAAAAAAAAAAATAAATAAAAATGATTGCGAATAATAGTCTTCAACAATTTATATGGTAGAACAACTGAAGTGAAAACGAGTGATAAAATTATATTCGCCATGTGACAAAGTTTCCATACACACCACCCCACATCATACCGTACGCAAATACTACCAAAACCCTTTTGTTAATTAAGTGAATGTCAATTTTTTACGCTGACATGACATACGACCCCCTTGAAATACTTGTATTAACAATTGTATTAGGTTTCGCTGCAACAACGCTCGACGGTGAAAACCTTTTGCCTATGGTGTGTACATGTTTGTAGGCGGATCATATCGTGCATTCGCATACATTGAACTTTTTCATATATACATGAATTTTCATATATATATAAATAAATCTACCAACGAGGTTATGAATTGCTCGCGCCTATGTGTCTATTTCACTCATGTTTCCCAATGAAGAGTATTTGCGCGATCGGGTAAGCAAAGTGCTAAAGTGATCCCGAAGCCTATTTGGGTTAAGATCTCAAAGGTGTGTTTCCTTGTTGCGTCTCTCCTTTCTGGGAGTGGATTTTACAAAATGGAAACGTCCTGCCTAATGCCTCTTCCTTAAAAACACTTGCGAAATCATGGAGTTATTTGTACATCTTTCTGCTTTGAACCAACTTAATATGTTCAAATTAATTGAACAATGTACGGGAAATACACGTTACCTTTGGTTTTCTATGCCTGCATAAAGTGTCATAGCGTTTTTCTCGCATTTATTCCCAACATCCAGAACACATAAAATTCGTATGTTACTCTAGTTTTCTACTTGTAACTCTCTGAAACCTGACGATGCGCTTCCCCATCTAATTCAGATTCAACCAAAGCTCCTACTACCCCTTTTCCTACCATTTTAATATCGAAGATGTTGAAAAAGAGGCTAAAAAATAATAATAAAAGTTTTTTTTTATATTTTTTTTTAATTTTATGGTAAACTTTGTCCAAGACGGGTTCGCTAAGGATCTGCCTTTCACAGATATCGCGAATTTTTGACTTGCGGTTTAGTTGGAACTCGTATTTCTTAGACTTAGGCTGAGATGTGTCACTGCAAGATCTAATCAAATTATGCTTATGGTGCTGCAAGGATACTAAATGTGCTTCGTAGGGTTCTTGCAAGTTACGTAACCCCAGCTTGCAGTTCCATTACAACACATTATAAGTCAGCTTTTATCCATTAATTACCAAATACATTATTGTAATTGTAGACAGTTATAAATCAGCTGATATTGAGCCATCAGTGCAAGAATAACAAACAAAGAAAAAGCGTTCCATACGCCGCGTAAAGCGGATATAGATTTTTATTATATTATAGAGAATATATGAAAACAACTCTCTTTACATTCCATCGTGTTTGATGCTAATTCGAACAATTAATGATCCATAATATTAACGATCAACCGGTCGTGTGTAATAATGGCATCAAGAAAAAAATTGTATGTCATCTACAAACACGTTTTCAGAATTCATGATTTAGTCTGCAAAGTAATTGCAGACTAAGTCTAAATTAGTCTAAGGCACAAAATTCGACTACGCCCGTCTTTAGTGACTTTGTCCAAATTGAAAGTTTTCTTCGGTCCTCTCCTTAAACTCGCCGCAACTTAGCCAGAAAGGTCTAGACACGTTAGTAGTGCTTAGAGCTAGACGAAGAAGAAGTACTTGGAGCTGTTTAAGAAACGCTTTAATTCATGCGATACTTAGCCAGGGCACGCCTTAAAAGGTTGCTCCTTCTATAAAATGCAAAGGTTAAGCCTCTAAATACTAATGTTTATTCCAGTTTTGCACAAATGAAATAATCTAGAGAACTGAAAAATTTTTATTTGTGGGCTTAGAATCCAAAACTACAATAAAAAGTTAGATAGATAAAATAGTTTCAAAAAAGCCATTTATTTACCCCGCATTTAAACTCGAACTATAATTAATTGCTTATGTGTTTTGTTATGATTTTTTATCGTATAAATCAGTGATGCTCTTTGTTTTTGTAATTTTGCCAAATTCCAATGATGCAATTCTTACGACGCAGTCTCTCATTTATTGAGCACATCGATTACTAAGTAACCTTATTGGTGAAACTAAGCGCAGACTGCTTCCAATGTCAATTAATTTTTAATTATTATTAAAATGTTGTTGTGTGCCGCAGTAATCATTATTATTATTATTATTTTTATTATTTTTTAAGTAATGCGGATATTTGACAGTTTCGTCGTTACGGTTGTAATAAACAGAAGGAACGAGGCTTCAGTCACTTTATGCAACATACATACAATTTGATTGCAATTCGGATCTTTATTCGGCTTAATCCTGAACATTTAATCATGAACATTTCGATATGCAGCAATTGAGTTAAAAAATTAATAATCGGCCTTCTATTCTCGGCTTACGATTATCGTAGCGCGTGGTGAGTTTAAAGAGAAAAAACTTGGGCATATATTAAATAGTTTTTTATTCTTAGGACTAAATTATTAATATTAATACATAATTTTGGCGCACAAGTATTTTTCGAGGCCATCTAACCATTGGGTACATTTGCATCAGCCTGTTAACACCAACACAAATTTAAAAAAAAATTCTGAACTTTATGCGAATATACGCGTGTAGGTCTGTAGATAGCATACGTCCAGTTAGGGATCCTAATTATAATTTACGCAACAAACTAACTTGCTTTTGTTCGAGAAACTGCTAACCGTAAATAACAAAATTTCTTTAAAATTTATAAAATATCAAAACTGCACAATTAGTTGGCAGTGGGCTATAACTTCTATAAAGTAAACAAAAACGAGAAGAAAAAAAAATTGTAAAAGATCTGAAGTTTACGTGGGACAAAAAAAAAGAAGCAACATTTCTGTGTTCTTTTCTATCCGTTTAATTCTATAAATTAAACAAAATGTGTTTGCATAAACATAACACAGCAAACACAGCAAAAATGCTCACCCCTGGCTTGATCCACAAACAGCCAAGTAATTCTTAGCATAAATATGTGAAATTTTGATTACTTTCCGTGCAAAATAGTTGCTTGTACACCAGCATGTTGTACTAAAGAGGAGCAAAAAAAAAAAAAAAACAAATAACGAAACGAAACGAAACATTTTTTGTTAGTATTACGTGATTTATTACGATTTCATTTGCATTTGAACTTTTATTTACTGAACTGTTCACATTTGCTTCACACAGAATAAAAAGAAAATTGGTTGTAAAAAATCCATTATTTGCCTCACTTCAAGGATTTGTTACAGTTTTTAAGTCACGTTATTCTACATTACTCTGATGAAATTTTTCGAAATTTCCTATTTCATGTACGTATGAAAAATAGAAAGAATTTTTTTCATTTTTTTTTTATTTTTGTTTATTTTTTATAACGCAGGTATTACATGTATACACGTTTGTGCGTACATTCGTACCACTTGTGAGACCCAAACGGTCGATTTACTTTAAGCATACGCCATAAGTAACATCCGGAAATTTATATATAAAGTTGAAAATTAATCTAATGTACGCTTAATATCGTTCAGTAAAGGCTCATTTCGACGAAAGCTTTACGCCAACTGCATAGTATCTCAACATTTCCGATTTGTGCTTAATATGCACGGCAAAGAATCTTCACGAAAGGTTGCCTCAAAATGACGGACAATCGATAAATTCGAGTCACAACTTGTTGCACGGGAAGATTATGAAATGGTGCGAAGCGCGTTATCGGGACGATTTTATTGGCCATGAAAAAGAAAAGGAGGAAGCAAATTCCGCAATATGATCTTAAAGACTTAAATAAAAGCGCTTTACCGGGTCTCTTGCAAGCGCGAGTCCTATACGCATCAGGTTGATGCCTCGTAAGCCTCTCGTCAAAATGACGCACTTTAACAAACATACGCTGACCATAGGAATAATGTAAATTTCAATACGTTCTTATCAGCCATTTACAATTTTTAATTGATATCGACTTCTGTAAGATTGATTTCAATATTGATCTTGGTCCAAATCGAATCTCCTCTTCTTACTTTACTACTCTTTCACGTTATTGTATACATTTATATATAAATGCATATATGTAATGTAAATAAAAGTGTAACGAGCCCCTACATTTTGATCTGAACTAATAGACATCCCAGATTTTCCTTGAAGCGAATATAGTTTTCTCAATTTTTTTTTTGTTTACATTTGTGATGTCAGTGCTTGAAAGTAACTAACTATTATACGTATTGTATAGGAAAAAAAGGTTGTTCTCATTTTTTTTTTCTCACATATTTGGCCAACGAGCTAACTAGTTTATTGTTGTTGGTATTTTTCTTGTTCATTATAAACTTTTTTGTTGGTTCTCTTTTTGCTTACGGCTTAATTAAAAAAAGCTCTATAGGTATGTGTGCGTTTTGTGATTGTTATACGTATGATATATGTATGAGTCCTGTTTGCCTTCTAGGATAACATGCATTATTTAAATCAGTTGTCAGTGCGTAAATGTGTGAAATAAATTTACTTAGCTTTCATCAGTCGTAGCAGCAAAACTAGCACATGAAGATTATGTATATGATATGGATACATGTGCATAAACGTAAATATTTTGCTTAAGTTCAATTCAATTTTCCCGTAGACGTAAAATCAAAATAAAATAATGGCTTTCACTTGGATTTATAACCAATCAATCATGTGCTACGCCATGGCTGGTTATTCAAAACAAAAGTCGGAAAATTCTGCAAATGCAACCTCACTCCTCCACACTCACTCTCTCTCTCTCTCTCTCTCTCTCTCTCTCTCTGTCTTTCGCTGTGACTGCGTATTTCAACTCGTACGTGTCGGACCGATGAAAGGCGCTTAACTTTCAACAGAAAAAGTCAACATTTCTTTTTTTTCTTTTCGCCTTTTTTTTGTCAAATATTTGCATTTCAGCTTACCGTTTAGTATAGTTTAGTCAGCGTTAGTCAGCACGCTGCAATACAAAATCTGCATACCGCGAAGAATATAAAGTTTTAATTAATACCCAGAGATCTCTTCTCTTTTCAATTTTTATGCTTTGCACATTATTTGAACATTTAGCCAATTTTTGGCATATTAATGCTGATGTTAAATTGAAAATTGGCTTTTTCGTTCTGTTATTGCTTTGCTTTTAATATCTGGGATTAAGTAAACAAATGAAGGAAAACATAGTTGAAATGCGTTTTATATATTAATTATTGTTTGGTGTGTGTTTTCGTTTTTAAATCGAAACCCGTCCGGAGGATGGGTGTCGAGGGTATGGTCGATTTGTCGTTTCGTTTGTTAAACCCATCAATTATAGGAATCCTTCATGAGCGTGTCATAAATCAAACCAGCTAATGCGCTTTTGTTTTCCATCGTTGCGGTACCTGACGGGATTATCTTGGTCATAATACTTAAAGTTAGCACACAGAGATGCTCTATCACTTTTGTGCTTACATTTAACTTTATGTCGTGAGATTTGCTTATAAATTCTTTGTAAGCGATTTGGTAAACTAATAATTAAACAGCATGTCATATATGCCACATCACTAACGCGATCAGAGAGCACAAAATAGAGGATGTCAGTCATAATCGGACATTGTAATTTATACATTGCTCTCTAGATTTTTCTTTGTCCAATCACTCAGAGGATATCCTACCCTATACGGGTAGCACGGCGGCGGTCAGAAAGAAATGAGGCCACACCCTTGTGAACGTGTGCCGTTTACCGACTAAGCACTCGCTATAGCTAAGACTAAAGTAAACTCTACCGAACTGAGACTAGAACATGCGAACACAGACTTGGTAGTCGCGATTCTTACCAACTCTGCTACATACGAAAGGGAAACAGAAAGGTCTGAGATGTTCTTGCAATAAACAGTTTACGAAATACTGAACATTCACGGTCTTCAGTCGAATGTTTGCAGTCCATTTCAGAAATCCTTATAGCATACATATATTCTTAATTGATGGGCGAAAGCTCCTTCTTCGAAAATAGGCGTAATACGATATACGACCACTTGCACAGCAAGCAAAAAGATGTAAATTATAATCTGTACAAGGGACATTAGTCTAGACTATCCCTGGCAAATTAAGGCAAAAAATTTCAATTAAAAATTTTAGCGCTGCCAAAGGCATCGATCGCCTAAAACCGTATGCAACGAACACAAAGGAATTTAATTAAAAGTAAAGTGAAAGATTTGGTTCATTTAACTTATATGGTTATATGGTGCTAAAGCCGTTCAAATGGCCATTGTAAGGAATGTGCGAACGGAAAACTGATCAAGAATTGCATTTTGATTTATGGTGGAAATGAAAGATTCGGCCCAACACGTATATAATATTCTTACTTGTTTGGCTGTTTTCTGTTTCCTTAAGTAAGTATTAAGTTTCAGTAAGTTGCCCGGATGCACTTACAAGTCGAAAGTCTCATTTTAACTACAATGAAAGCCACGAGTCCGATTATTTCATAAACAAATAGGTTAGATACAAAATATGCCAAAAAAAATTGTGCTTTGCATTGTTCGCGAATTATTGCCTTTGTTTGATACTCTCAGGTATATTAAAATTACAATTTTTTCAGATTATCATCAAAATATACACATTGAATTATTTATTGATTTATTTAATAATTTTGATGCTCCGCAACATGGAAGAGTACAGTAAGTAAGTTTGTAGAAAAATAGAAATACGCTAACTATACAGAGTACGCATATATTTTATATGGATACCAATAAAAAAAAAAGTATATATACATGTAGATATAAATATATATATATAAGTATGCATACAATCGTGTGTGTGTGTTTTGCTGTGTGAGGTGGAAACAAAAAATCTATATATCTTATGCAAATATATATGTGTGTATGGGTGTTTATTAAATCTCCCTACTACAATTCAAGTCTACAGGTTCCATTCCAACTGCCTATATTGGTATATATATAAATATTAATATGCATGTGTATGAATTAGTGTGCACATATATATTGACATAGGCATTTGAAAGTTGATATATTCGAATTCGAATTATAACAGATACGGATTTGCAATTCGCTCTAACATCATCCGGGATCCCGAAAATGAGTAAATTAACCTTCACACCAAAAAGAAACCTAACACGATGATCAACATTTGAGACTTAAGACGAATATTGCTTTCTTTATCATTTTTAATGAAATGTAAATAAATAAATAGCCCATTGAACTAAAGTTCCACTAAATTTATGCCAAATCGTTCACAATGAACGGCGTCCATAGTCAATAAGTGATTGAAAGTTTTTATACATTATTAGCTGAAAGGATACACGGAGGATGCAATGCATATGCAATATGACAATGAAATGAAATAAATCCGGCCTTGACTGGGTAGCCTTGTAATGCAAAAAAAAAAAAAAAATAAAAAAAAAAAAAAAACTACCACACATGTGCTTAAACTTGAAACTGTAATTAACTAGTCGAGTTGAAAATTTGAAGTGAGCTGAGTTAATTATCTGATGAAAATGTAGCCAACCTGTAGCCTAAAAAAGTGAACGTTCGTCCTCACGAATCAAGCATTTATTTATCAGATATATTTGAAATTAAATTTTTCAAGGCCACCATTTACAAAGATTCGCGATTTTTTGAACCACCATTACTGACAATGAACGCTAATAACAAATTTTTCCCCATATGAATTTTTATTAATTCTTTGCGAATACCGTAATTACCAATAATGTCTTAACTTACTTATTACTTATGGGTTTTTTTAAATATGAAAATTGATTTAAAATGCGCTTCATGATATAAACATTAACTCACTCGAAACTCCGTATAGGTTTTCGATTACTCAATGAATCAATTTAATTAATTTTGTTTCGTTTATTTCACTGAGAAAACAGTCGATTTAAAATTTTTTTATTATCTTTTCATGAATGTTCAGAATCTCTTTATTTGCTTTAAAAGTGATTAAGTACTCATTTGTACAATACGCGCACATTATGTATATTTTTATATATTTATACAATACATATGTGTGTGTGTGTATTGTTCAATTAATTTAAATAATTAAAATTCATTTTTTCCCTTCGCCTTCTTGCAAAGCTTAAAATTCTAACCAATGTGTACCGATGTGCATGCTTGCACATTAGGAAAATACTGAACAGTAACAAACTCACATAAACGCACGCACACACCTACACATAACACTATACAATAGTACTTGTACTTTATGCTTATGCTATTTGAAAAGCACATTCAATACAATATCTTCCGCATTTTATATCTACAACTCATGACGGCTCAACTCGAACTGTGACTTAAGGTTAATGTTTCACAGTTATTTAGAGACTCACTTTTCATATGCTCCCCTTCCATTCCTTTAACTTATTTATACCACAATTCCTACACAATTCTTTCTCATACTCTTCTCGTCACAATTTTCCAAAATCAAAGAAAAAGGAACGATTCACTTTCTCTCTATCTTTCTCACTCTCTCTTACTCTCTCTCTCTCTCTCTTTCTCTTTCTCTGTCTCTCTCGCTTTCTCTCTTCCAGTTAGTAAAGCAGTAGAATAGTTGAAAAATAGTTAGAACACCTGTCGTGGTTTATATAAATTTTCAATAAAACGCACACAAGCATACATAATATATGCTACGTACTCAGAAGCAACAGCTTTAACTATCCTATCCCTGGATGTAATGTCTCGATGCCGACACTCTCCGTTCTTCAAATGAGAATAAACAGCTGATGTTCACCTCTCTCTGATTGAAAAAAGAGGATATAATAAAAATACATATTTTTTTTTTTTTTTTTTTTTCAAATATTCTCTGCACATACATCCTGTACAGAGGGTTGCCACAATAAGTCATACAAACACTTATTTTTAGCATTTCTTTAATCGTGATGGCAAAAAACATAAAGTTGCTTGAGCGATAAACGTTAAAATTAATAAAACAAATCAAACTGAAAATTAAATATAATGAAATAATAAAAAGTGAAATGAAATAAAAAGAAATAATGAACAAATAAAACAAAGAAGAAACTTCTTTACGCAAATCTCTCCCAAGCTTTTTTAATTGTGGGCATGACAGCAAAGCGAAATAAAAACAAGCAAGAAAATTATATTCGGCTGGTGCCGCGTCTCGCATACTCACCGCCACTATAATCTTTTATTTATGGTTATCAGAAAATGAATGGGATAAAATTGATCTTCCACGTTTTAGTTCACTTAACAATATTGTTAAGAAAAATTTAATCCACTACGTCGTCACGTTCGCGGTATTTAATTTGCAACTTATATATGCTTAGCTTATCGCATCCTACTCTCAAGATTTTCTTATTTGATACCCATATCGACGGTATTGTGGTGAAAAAATGAATCCACCACGTCATGATGTCCACCATAATTACTGTAGAATTAATGCATTTTTGGGCAAATAATATATCTTCACTTGAGGAATGTGCAAAGTAATGGTAAACCTCGAAGAAGTGCAAAAAAAAAATTTACGTGCACTTATGACTTTATGTAGGCATGGCCGAATTGTTGTATTTTTGCACATAACCAGAGAGGAAATGTAGAAAACTTAACCTTTCTATCCTTTACAATGTGTGAGTAATGAGCAAAAACTCGCAACTTTTTGCTTAGAGAATCCGAGTCGCATTCAGTTTACACTCTACTGCACGCATGTGGTCTGACCAATTTAGCCCATTTTCAAAATGAACTTGCGTGCAGAAACTTCCAATGTTACACAAAAAGACACAGATACCCAGACGGACAGACGTGCTCTAATTGTTTCAGAATCTCGCGCTGAACGAGGAAAAATATGCTTTTCGGCATCTCTGAGGCTTTCTTTTGGGTGGGTGCAACATTATGCCAAAATGACTGTACCCCCATCCTTCGGTAGTGAATATAATAAATTTAAATATATATTTTCAGCTCAGACCGAAATTTACAATTTTCAATATTTCATGTACTGAAATGGATCGAGATTTCAATCAATTGTAAGAAGCAAGTAACTACTAAAGATATAGAAGACTTCAGAGATATCGCTAACCCAATGTAGACAACATTTGCATCGTTTTTGTTTACAGATTAGTTATAAACGATCTCCCATCCATATTCAGCACAAAATCCCACATCGTGATATATGCAGACAACGTTGAATTGATCTCCTCCCTCAATACTGAACATTATTCAATTAGGCTGCAAAAATTATCCTTCTCAAGTAGGAGTTTGCTCACTACAGAATATTTCATCGAGCCACATAGACTGCAGAATGTAAAGACGTTTCTTGGTCCTGGTCGGGTACTATCTGATAATAAACTCCAGTTTAATTTACATATTGAACTCTCTGTTTATAAGGCAAGGTCGGTAGCTGACTTCATTAAACGCTGGTCGTCATCCGCATTGAATTCAATTAAGCATCAATAAACGTCCACTTGCACCCCGATGCTTATGATTGTTGAGCTTCCGAGTGGGACGCTAACGTGCTTTTCCTTTTCGCTCACTTTGCAGTCGTTCCCCTACTATAATAATATATTTTTCTCTTATAGTAATTAAATTAGTATTAACAGCAATAAACGGGACTTCTATATATATAAGCTCCAGAAGTAATGAAACTTCAAAAACTGCAGCTGAATTGAAATGAAATAAACGAAACGAAATTTTCCTAATATATCGCTTACATAAAATTCACTCCTGAAGCATATACCAAATCCATGGGACATTTTTACAACGCTCCCTAACATAAGTCATGCTGGCAAGGCGTTTACTAAATAATGAAGACATCATCAAGTAATTTCAACTAAGAAACTTCCCTGGTATCACGTATCAATTTCGCTATGTGAAATTTTCAAATTAAATTGATCGCTCGGTTCAAATGATTCAATTGGGCGATATAGTCAATGCTGAGAATAGATGGCAGAGTAAAACTCAGACATAAATTTGATTTTGTTGGATCTTTGTCGTACGTATATTACTATATAACCATACGCATAAGAAAGTTTTTAATGAAAACAAAATTGAGAAAAATTTCTTTTTACGCTCGTATATATATATATATATATGAAACATATGCGAATCAAAGAAAAGCCTCCATTCAAATTTCGTAAATTAACGAATTTTTTAATTAATCTTTCAATCAAATATCGCACACAAATTTATACAGATACATATATGTATGTATATATATATATATATATATATATATATATATATGTATATATATAAACTGTGATCAATAAATAAAGTGAATTTGTTTATTAAAATGAAAAATCTTTATTTATCGTCATCTTCATCGCCTTCACGACACCCGAATAAAATGACTTTTTAAAACTTTGGTCTGACGAAAGTAATTCATAATGCATAGCACTATGATGATATCGAAAAAAATTATCAACATGAGCATGATTTTTGAGCGACTTTGGCGGAATTTTCCCCTCTAGGTCCATCTTTCGCTCAATTTATCGGTTGCTTACAGATCCGACGGCTACGTCCAGGTCTCATCTGCCGTAATTGTGCTTTTCACGACGGCATGGTAGTCAGTAATTACTGTTTTACAAACAGAGCAAATAAAAATCGGAAAAGTCAATTTTATACGTTTACAAAGAGACTTGTAACTATGCCACAATTGCCACATGAAATTCTGCTTAGACATTAATCCATAGAAAAAAAAAAAATTAATTTCCTGATTCCATAGCACCGCCGAAATATAAATAAAAAATTAATCTTATTTTTCATTCACAATATTGCATATAATATATAAGCTTATTGGTCATTCGCGGTCATTGCTAAAACTAAACATCTTTCCTATACAGCCTTCCGCCAGTTACATTGCGATTTCTGGGAAGGAATATTTAAAATTAACTTTATTACTGCTCTAAATGAAGTTTAGTTGTCGTAGTTATAAAAAATAGGGAAAAATTACCAAATTACGGGCTCATTCAGATACACCATACGAGTAAAAAAAACATTAATCTAAACAGCTTTTGACGACGTAAGCGTAAATTTGACAGAAAGGCAAAAAACTTCAGTTATTTTGCTTTATATGTATTTCATGGCGCATTTCTGCATCTATCGACATCTATGACAAATCAAACAAAGCCCTTTTATTTATCTACTATAAATTATCTTTTATAATTTAACAGTCGAACTCGATTGAGTCCTAGAAATACATCTAATGTCAAGTGTTATTACGAACTATTACGACGTGTACGAACAAACACATAAAAAAAGAAGCATATCTAGCACAGGGACAGACCCGCGACCGGTATGGAGACGCTAGTAGAGAGCGGGTACGCAAGCCGTTGCAAACATGCAGAAACTAGACGACCGATGACAACGAACATATTCAGTTCAATTTGCAGAGTGAGTTTCAAGATTAAAAATTATTTACGATACGACAAAAGCAAATCGTGCATATTAAGGCGGGTTAATTTGATAGCAATTAAAGAAATCGATATTGAGATTTTTAATCTCACGGTTAATATCATTCAAAGCTTTGCAAGAGACCCTAAAAAGATTGAAAAGCTTGTAAGTACATCCGTACTAGAAGAGCAGAAGATAAAGTTTCTAGAGAAACGGTTAGAAACATTGAAGTGCATCTCACCAAATAAGGTCGCGACGAGTCTATACTATCTATATTAACTTGACTAAGAAGAAAACACCAAGGATAAATCTACGTTTCTCATGCGATGGGAAGGCTAATAAAAGCAATCTATTTTCGAAAGGAGACAAAGAGCCAAACGCGTTCCAACCCAACTTCCTAAGAACAAAGAGCGGGAATTGTTTTTGAACGGACTCTATTGAATCTACATAGCACCTACAGAGACACAATGACACAGGAGCAAAGAGTTCATTAAGTTGAATTCCACCAAGAGCATTGACTGCACAGGGGAAATTACGCGCAACCTGAAAGTTTTCTTACAGCTGGCAAACAAAATTCGAAAGAGACATTTTTTGGATTTTCGGCTTGTCTTTACTAAAACCGTGGATAATGTAACGAAATCACGAAAAAGTATTATCGCGCCACACTAGCTATGAAACCTTAAATACAATCAAATACAAATTATGTCAATCTCTAGAAGGGTGCGCGACAACAGTTTAACGAGTGTACACTACATTGCAAAGCCATGTCCATCCGTTCACATGCCTAGTTATGGAATTTCCAAAAGAAGCCAACGTGGACGGAAAGATTAATAATTAGCAGATAATGCAGATACTCTCACAGTTAAATTCAAAGCAAAAAACTAAGGTGACGCCAAAAATAAACTTTCAAAAAGTATTCATCAAATAACAAACTGTTACATAGTAGGACACGTTGTTTAATTCATCGGAGATTTAACAAACGCCTATACACCAACCAACTTTATCTTAAAAAACGAGCAAAAAATAAAATTTGCATACTCTATAACATTGGATGGGCGTGGCCAATGTTCTCCACTTTTCTAGAACGTATGTAGAAGTTTTTATTGTGTTTCTGTTTTAATTTAAGACTAATGAGCAAAAAACCATGAAGTAGACATGTACCTTTCGACTGATTTGGAAGAATTATTGCACGTATAGGCCAACGGACAGATAGACATTTGGAGAGACGGGCATGCTTGAATCGATTCACAGTTTGCTGCTAATCAAAGATGTATGTATACTTTCTATGGGTCTCAACACTCACTCGCCCATGTAACAAAAACTGTGAGCAATATTGCTTGTTACTCATAAAGTGCAACACATACGCCATATAAATCTTCACTTTTATTCTGAAAATTAAAAAAAGCCACGCCCACACAATATTGTAGATTATAAAAATGTGGCCCTTTTTCTTTTTTTCGGATCACGGTGATAGGTATGAAAAATTCGGTCACGACCGAGTATAATTTTCCTACTTATTTTATATAGGCCTTCTTATGGACTGACGGATAAAATAAAAAAGAATTTGAAGGTTTTACGCCTTTATTTAAGGTGACGCAATGATTTTATTTTATATTGAATCCGTAACCACAGGCTTGTCTATCAGTGGCTGAAATTCTTAAGAGTCCCAAGGTATGAAAGTAAAATATTTAACCTTCGTGGACATATTAAAGATATAGATAAAATGTTGAAAATTTACTTTTATATTGAAGGCCAATACCTTGCCTATTCTGCAGAATGCAATTAGTGTAAGTAAATGTGAAAATCAAATAAATCATTAACAGATTAATTTCCTCCAAATATACGTAAATCGAAATCATTGAAAGGATACTCGCTTTAGCTTGGACTTTTCGGGCCAATTGCAGCAAAAATACATTGCCCAAATTTGACTTGGCCATCTTAGACAGTAAATGATTGGATTTGAAGAAAATAGGGAAGAAGTATACGAAATGTAATAGGCAGGTTGCTGCAATGGTTTTAAAACAAGTAAAAGGGATTTTATTGGCGTTGAAAACGAATCTGCAAAAGTAAAAAAAGTTGGTTTCTTACCAGTTTGTCGATCGCGAGTTTTTTTGCTTCGCACATTTAGAGGTAAACAGTTTGGCCGATCGATATCTACATTTCGCATTATTAAGAATAATATCTTAAAACTGGCATTGCTTCAGCTTCTTTTAGAGTGAGTGCAAGCATTCAAATATGTCCTGACCGTTAAATTTAATTGCCTTCATTATCAAACCAATACACAATACGCCCTCTCATAACATTCTATCGTAGAAGTCTTAACAGCGAACAAAAGGACAGAGTTCTTGAAGTTCATTCAGAACCTTGCACTGATTAAAATTCATATGTTATCAGATGTTTATTTCTGCGTGTTGGGCATAAATACGCATTTAAAGAAAAGAGGTTATCTTTTCAAGTACAAGATCTCTCAAACGACAAACCGCGATCTAATATAACGATTGCTGATGGTTGTGTTTCTTTCTTTATCTGTCTTAGAAGAAGTTTTTCTGTAAAGGCTTTAAATTGTTTGTTATTACAACAGGAACGGCAATATAACAATTATTTTAAGCGTTATCGATGATTTTCCTATAAACCGTACAAATTTAATGAATAAAAATGAAATTAGAAAATGATACACACATGTAGGTGAAAGAAAAGTACGTCCATGTACTCGCATGTATGCATATAAATAATTGTTTATGCAACATATACATACATACGCCTTATATATACGGTGCTCATCAAATCCGTGTTATGTATTTGTATCTTGTTGCGTAGATGTTTTATATATTATATATATATATATGTGTTTTATATATTAAAAAAAAAAAAAATAATAATAATAAAAAAAGTTATGCTTTTTAGCTAAAATTTAACTAAAAATAATCAACCGTCACTTGTACGAAGCAAACACAAACACTAGAGAAGCAACAGGAAAACTGAACACACACGATGTTTTCAAACACGACACAAGAAGCAACAAACGTTACTGTTATTACTATATAGCGATTACCCCCACATAGAGCATAACGGCGTAGACGCCACAAGCATTGTTAAAAGTATATTAGCAGAGCTTTCCAAAATGCTAATATTTTCTCTCTTTTACGTTCTTTTCCTCTCTCTCTCTCTTTCTCTCTCTCACTGTCTCTCTATATCCCGCTATCATCATTTCTCTCTATATTCGTATTAACTCTCTTTTGACTTCAAAAATCTCTGACATTGAAAAAAGCAACAGTTATGAAAATAAAAATGAAAACATTTTCAAAGAACTAGCAAAACATTATATATTCAACTAGTTGGTAACTTGGTTAGGAGAGAGAAATGGTGTTTGCATATCCATCCCCTTGTATATGTTAAGATGGTTTGACATCTTGTACATGTACAAACAGATGCACAAAAAGACTGGAAACGAAAGCAACAGGATTATTGGGAAGTGTAAACATACGCACGTACGCTACGTATCCGTAGCTGTAGCTGTAGCTGTAGCTGTATATAATATTTTCCAAGACTATTAATATAGAAAATATAGCATTTCGGATGAAACAAGACAATCACAAATAATTAGTATAACTATTGAAAGAATTATCTTTGTTGTTGTTAATGTTCACGTCGTTGCTGCTATTTCGATATTTTATTTATTTATTTACTTATTTATTTGTCTGTTTTCGAGGATGTGATAGTAAGCAACTAAGCTAAGCAGGAAAATATGAAGGTTAAAAATTACTAAAAGATTGCAAATTAAAGTTCTCCTGCGAGATAAAACGGATAAAACTTTTCAAAAGTTATAATTTGATTCAAGTTGATTTTCTCTCAATCTCTAAATATTACACCGTTTACTGCGAGATGGCATGCAATGATACTAAACGTAAGACACGCACTGCTAAGATGGTATCAGTAATTATTTCAATGAAGAAAAAAAAAGCTCTTTTGTGCTAAAAGTTTTTGAACTGCCCAACACTTTGTGAAGAGTTCTTCTTTCTTTCACGTTACTGCGTTCTGCAAGCGACTACAATTAGTTACGGCACTCATTATCGCTATTAAGTGAGTATTGTTTTCTTTATTAAATATAAACAATACGTACCGATGAACGTACAAAATCAATTTAAACGGTAATATCACTTCGTGATTTTTTCTTGTATGCATATCGAGGGACATAGGCACTTGAAGTGCCAGGAATGCAGTTTCAGAGAGCCCAGAAAGTATATATATTCTTGAGTAGCATAAAATTCTAAACCGATTTAAGCATATCTGTCTGTCCGTCTATATTATGTCTGTTGCAAATATTCTCCTGGCTGCAAACATGAAGCTATCGACTTCAAATTTTGGAAAAGTCCTTGCACGCAGGATGGTATTGAAAATGGATTAAATTGGGCGACGGACACGTTCACAGTACTGCGTAAACTGAGAACACCTTTGTTTTTCAAAGAAAATGAAATATTGGCCTTTTGCCTATTGCTCATAAACTATAGCAGATAAATGTACAACAGTTTGAACACATTTTCTGTACGCGATGCTGCGGTACTTTTACAAAAATGGAAAATTTGACCACGCCTACCCAATATTATAATGTATCAACATTTAATTTTTAATTTTTTTCTAACACCTTTATAGGGCGCAGGAACAATCTTCAAAATATATACATTCTCGGCCAGTTTCAAATTTCGAATGCACGTAAACATGTCTGTCTGTTCATCAATCTGTCTGCGCGACTGTGCGCAATTGATGATGAAAAAAGTTTTGCACTCAGGCGTCACAAGTTAATAAACTTCATCTACATTGTATTACCTGAGATTGCAGGATAGTTCAGCTTTTATTCGTTCAGATGCCAACCAACTGATTTACTTTTTCAATACGTTCTTGTTAGCGATATGACGGCAGAGAAAAAGCAATTAAGCAACTCCATTGTGTTCTTAAAAAACTTCACGAAAAACTTCACTTTTAGTGAATATGATATTATCACTTAAGGACGAAAAAATAAATGCCTTGCTCATAAAAGTTTTTAACCTAAAATTCAGAGATTGGGCTACGAAAGAAGAGTTCCTTTGCCAACTTGGTAGATAAGTGTCTTCTGGGTTGCCTACACATCTCTTGAAAACTGAAAAAGAAAGTATTGAAATCAAAAACTTTTTTTTTACTTCCTAAGAAACTCTACTGTAACTGCCGAAATTTATAAAAAAAACTTACTTGGCAATCTGAGTCTCCGAAATTTGGCAAAAACATTTACTAGCGCTAAAATCCTAGTCGTTGTAGGCCTTTCAAGAGAGTGAAACCTTACGAAACGTCTAATGGTATAAGTGTGGGACATGACTTCCTACTTGCTAAAATTACTATGTCTACCATTAAAACTAGTATCGTATATATACGACCAGAACGTTCGCTTTTCTTTTACAGCAAGTTATCTGTAACATAATTCTCAAGTAATACGTGTAGAACGAGGAAAATCTTTTTAGATTATGTTCTTATTTATCGCAATTTTTTTGTACGGTTGCTATTGAACTTTCTTTTTTGGCAATCAATATCGCATACCCATATCGCTGATTCATAGAAGCGGAAAGTTAAAAATGAACTTTCCAGACGCTAAAGACACTCATGCAGGACTCATGTTTCAATTATCACAATAGATTCGCAAGCGTTACCTACAACTCATATATGGCACAAACGTTTATAGAAGTCCTCCTGTAATTCGCTTCAGCGGAACGCGAAGTGATCAACTTATGTGCTCTCAGTTAACGAAAAACATCAAGTTTTCTACAAGGAAGCATGCGAGAACGTATGATCCGAGACTTCTGGGCGTCGAGTAAGTGTAGAGTGAATGGAAAAATTTCATAACAATTGCACTTTTTTTTTTTTTGGCAGCATTATTTGTAACTAGCGTTTCTTGTACTTTTTTCTTTAAAAAAAAAGTTATTTCATTTTTAATTTATATATGTACATACTATGAGATCGTATGTTCCAAATATACAAAAACAAATTTTAAAGCTTGCAAAAAAGACAAATCATTTAACGTCATCGACTTTCATTCACTTTGTCGTAATAGTGAAAGGTTTTGTACGATGTACGTTACAAGCAGTGATGTGTAGCAAGATATCATGGAGGAATCGCATTTACGTAACGTTTCCTAATCTCACTGCTTTTTAATAAAGTATACACTCGCGGTGTAAGTGGCATTTGCATTGTTTACCATTAATTGAACCGCATTTGTATATAGAGTGTGCCATGCAGAATTTCTATAGGTACAAATACGCAACAATGCAAATAGACCGAAGTTGACAATCTAAATATTGCATTGTAGTTGAAACAAACCTCATTCTTGTGGCGGCGCGTTCATATGTGGTAAAAGTGCGAATGCTAGTCTTCATGTAATGTATGCTTGTGAATTTCTGTGCTTTGACGTTGTCATCTAACATTTCACTTCATCTATAAAAGAATGCTGAAGGAATAGGAAAAGGGATCTCTAAACAATTTGCTTTAAAACAATGGTTTCGTCGACACAAAAACACAACCGAAAAAGTTTAAAGTTAAAGAAATGACAAATCAAGAGTTTTCAAAAGTTCAACAATGATGAGCGCGATTAAAAGCAGAGAAGCAGAGAAGCAGAGAAGCAGAGAAGCGGACGATCAATGCTTTCCGATAATATAAATCCATAGGAGGAAAAGTTTTTTTAGTATATTTACCTTTGTTTCCGAAAAAAAGAAAAAAAATGCGTCCCTAACAAAAGCCTCCATCACAGTAGTCTTATTCTTTTAGCTTCATCGTACGCTGCTTTCAACATCAACACGAAAATCAATCATCAATGTTCATGCCTTTAAAATGAAGTTTTTATTTGATGGACGTAGTAGACGAGTGGACGAGCTTCTGCAATTTACTCTAACAATCGATGAAAAACTATTAATAGAGAGATCCTGGCAATTGTTTTAATTGAATGTAATTGAAAGAGGAAGTCGGAGATAGAAAGCGTACAGTGGAAGAAAACATCATAAAGTGATCTGCTAGCACGATAACGCTGGGTCACATAACGCGGAAGCCATCAAGAAAAAGGTCGATTTCCTTTCCGAATTTCCTTTCATTGAATTTTTTTTCTTTTTTTTGTTTGGGAAATCACAAAAAATGAACCCACTTCAAAAGAAACCCACGCGTCGCTATCGTCACAAAATTCCTTGGAACATTTCTCAGCCTTTGTGTTGTCGAAAGCTTTCTTAAATTATATTTGGAAACTAGAAGATTCGTATTCGAAGCGTCCACGTCAATAAATATTGAACTTTATTAAAATAACAAGACTGACCATCTCAGCTATCTTTCTTAAAATACCTTACGTTGCCCGTAGAATTTATTTCTTTGGTCTAAATGAATTACAATATTAGTGAAACATGGTGTTATTCTTTCCAAAATCAGCTAGCAACACCCCTCTGTGGTAATGCTAATGACAACATATATAAAAAACGCTAATAAGAAATTTTATATCAATCGCCTATGTAACGAATGTATTTCAACGAATTATTAAGTTTTCAGATAAATCGCACCTTCCTGCCAGCGTTGTGCGGACGTACATACCACCCAAAAGCGGTTGAAATAGGTCCTCCTTTTCGTGGTTTGTGTGGATGTACGCAACATCAACAAGGAGAGATAAGATGAATCTAGCTTCCTTTTTCCCAACGATTCAGGATCATTTCCTGAATCGATTTAATCGATCGATTTAACTTGTCTGTCCATGTGTCTATCTTGTTTCCGGCCGTAATTTTTGAGATATTTCGATAAATTTTGGTGCAGCGCCGTGCATTAGCCTGAAGACGAACGCTATTGAAAATAGTTTGTATCGGACCATCTTTCCAACCACTGCTCATATAATGCTTTATTTTGAAAAGCCGTTATATGAATAATCAATCGTAGGGTGGTGTAGGATATTTAATGATGGACCGTGGCTCACTATAGTATTTTTGCTTGTTTTTTATTTTAAACTATAAAATTTAATTAAAAATGAAACGCGTTACCCCTGTTACTAACTGTTAGTTTGTTCGCCTTTAATTTTGCGTTTACCGTTGCGACACCCATTGGTTTGACATTAATATTAATTGTTACGTCGCAAGCAGCTGGCAATGTAAGAATGGCCACAATGCATAACAATAATACTTAGTATTGGCGACCCCGGGTAAAATAAAGCAACAATTGCTATTAGGGGTAAAATATAGCGTTAAATGTGCGGAAAAAAGAAAAGCAAATAAAACGAACTGGCACAATAAACATGACGAAAACCAGAAATTCTCGTGGCAATAAATCTATTCTAAAAAAAATAGAAAATATTTAGGGTTGTATGCTATAAAAGCAATAACAACGACGCCAGCAGCAGCTTTAATGCAACTTGTTGATCCTTTCATTTACTCCCACAGCATCCTGTTGTCTGCTATTTTCACATATTAAAAACAAAAAGCAAACATTTATTTCCTGGTCGCTCTTCCACTTATTTACTTATACTTACGTTGTCTGAGTTGATGGCGTAAATAAAAATTTAGAAAAAATAAAAGCAAAACAAAAAATCAAATCAAGCTTTTCACATAACCACAGATAATAAGAGCATAGATACCATACAACGAATGATTCACATAAAATCCACGCAGACAAAACATCAATGAAATGTACCTAAGTAAGAGACGAATGGAGGGAGTAGGCTCTCTTTTGTAGTTGCCGAGGAACGATTTAATAAAAGCCAAGAAACTAATAAATCAATTTAGTATAAAACACAGAAATCTGTCGAAAGTCCCACGCAACACTTCAAACTTTACAAACATTCATTCACTTTTATATGATGAAAATACAAGTTAACATGAAGCGTCGTAAACCTAGTCTACGCCCTAATATATAATGCGCATAATGTAATTTTTTTTAAATTTCTCCAATACACTAGTAGAGTTCCTCAGAAAAGTTGACCATATCATGCAATACTTCTCGACACAAGGATTTGTGTCTCATTAATAGGCACTTCTTCTTTAAGATAACCGTAAACAAAACTCTCGTACTTTTTCTTTTTTTTTCCTAAAATACATAAATAAATGATTTCATTGGTAGGGCGAAGTGTTGCCCTATCTTGTTAAATTCATATGTTTTTTACACTCCCCGCATTTATTTGAGCTCACACTTCTGCAAATACAAGTTCATTTAAGGACGTCCTGCATTTGTAGAAATACGTGAATTGACGCAAGCGGCTGTTGAGCCGAACAGGGAAAAATAATGAATACACACACTTATATGGAAAAGACACAACGGCACTCGATTCTCCGTCCGAATCGCCCAAAGTTACTCATTTAAATAAATACCAGAAATTAATCGCTACCAATGTACATGTATATACATATATATTATACATGTAATATAAGCATGTAAATGAAAGTGTAGATACGCAGTTTCAGCTCTTAGCTACAGTCGACTGACTGCAGTAAATGTGTGCTTTTCCTCAAAGACAACATCCATATGACCATTATATGAAAATTAAATTTAAATTTTATTTATAAGGTTAACAAACAGCAGTAATCTAAATGAAGATAACACAAGTTTCATTAATGACAGACGAAAAGATGAAATTTTTTAATTAAAAACGTAAGGAATCTGAAAACTTGGACAAATATGTAGAAATACTCTAATAGCCCCAGTAAGAGCATTTGAAACAAAACGAATTTGTGCAAAACATATTTACACCACCCTACACCACTTGTGCTGGAGGATATATTAAGTTCGTACGGATGTACGTAACCCCCAAAAGGACTTGAGATAGATCCGTTTTTTATTCTATCGAACGATTCAGAATCATTTTCTGGCTTCTCTGATGCCTTTCCATATATTCTTGTGTCCCACCTACAGGACGCGATGCTCGAGATATTTCGATGAAACTTAATACATTGGCGTGCTTTCGGCCAAGTACGAACCCCCTTGAAAATGGTTCGGAACCATTCCCCACATAACGTCTTATTTTGAAAAGTCGTTATATGCAGAAAATATAATTTTTAGAATTTCGAATGGATCGGATGGGACAGTCTTTTGAATTCTTTGGCATATAACCGCTCCTACGGCAACTGAATCTTTATATGATCATTTTCATTACGTCTTGAAGAAAGTTGGTTTATAACAATAATGTGGCATAAACATTAATTAACCTTACCGAACTTGGACCAAGTAGATCTACTTTTTTGGATCCTAACATATTTAAGGGTTAATGAAAAATAAACAGATACGCCAGAAAGGTCTAATTTTTAATATTTTATGATGAAAATTTGTCCTTAGCTAGTCAACCATATGGAATTTGAATCACACAGATCTATTTTTTAGACCGAACCCCAAACCTGTCTATGGCGGCCCTTCTAAAGCCCAGTTTATGGTTCATTATGATGGAAGCAACTGGAAAATAATAAAATATTTGACAAGTAAACTAAATTTGCTGAATTTAGAGCACGATGACATTTGAGTATCATTCAATAGGAGGGCTTTCAGATTAACACAAAAATCATTTATAATTTTTGATGTATTATTAAGTAAGCGAAGCGGTGCAGGGCATGTAATGGCTGACCTTGGCCTACTGTAGCACTTTTACTTGTTTTGTTCTTCTATTAAAATTTCTCTTCCTTTCTTCACAAACCGCTGAATCTAATATTTTTTGTTTACACTGTGAAAATCCTCTATGGCTTTTGCACATTGAATGATACGAGTGGAAAAGATATTCTACAACAATTATCTGATAAAATTTGAGACACACACCAAGAAAACTATGTTTAATATAATAGCTACATATGCATGTTCAACAATTACGTTTACTCAGATTAATTTCCTCGATCGGATAGCCACGTGTGCAGCATTCATTATTTCGCTATTGTTACGGTTTCAAGCAAAGGTTTGGAAAATTTCTCAACAACTAAAAAGTTTGCAAGCAAAATGCAGCAATTTTTACTTTACATTTCGCAAAAAAGATGTTTTCAACAAGTAAACGAAAATTATTACGGGTTGTTTCAGCTCTCAAGGGATTTTAGTTTTCAACAAGCCTTCATTCGACTTGCTTTCATTCGACTTGCGATAATTCAGACAGTTCTCTATATTAAACCATGCTGAAACTTTGCACACACCTTTAGCTCCGATAAAAATATAACCTAGTAAAGTCAGTTATTTCGCATATTCAATACAACAGCCATCACGGTATTTCGGATTATTTCTCTCTTAATAATACCCTTGATGTAGGTATTATGACAAGCTAAGCTAAGTACATCAGATCTAAATTCCATGGACATCCACGGATGCCACCACATATTGAATTAATTAGTCCTTTGATATGGATAGCAAACAAAATGGCAAATTGTAACTGTGTGTCTAAAAAGTATGAAATATATTAGATTTAAAAATTTTTAAATAAACTTTTATATTAATGCGTAAAACATTGGGCGGTTAGAACAAACGGGATTTTATGCAAGCGCTTCAAGCTTTTATCCATTGTCATGTCCTAGGTGTAGAAGTAAATTAAAAAAGGCTCCCTACAAAGCTTAATTATCGAAATATGAACTTTTATTATCTATGGCCATTTGCCTGTTAACTTTTGCCTGGTAACTTGCCGCTGCCCTTGTACTGTAGAAACTTCAAGGTTTCAACTTTTGTCAGCTGATGATTTGCTAAATATGACCTCATCGATCCAGCGGTAATCAGAAGCAGACAGATTTGGAGAGTAATCACGTTGTCATATAAAGTTTCCGACCCAGAATGGAGATCGCTTCCCAGGTTGCGCTTTGTGGGGGACGGACTTGCGTATACGAAAATTCATTTTCTGCGAACTTGAAATTTGTTGCACGAAAACTCGCAAACCACTCTCTTAGTCTTCCATAGCTTCTTCTACGTTCACTTCAAACCAACTTCATCACTACCGTAAGTTCAACTCCAGTTTTATCTAATTTAAGACAGAATGAAATGGAGCGCCTTAATTGACATCCATCTTTTGGCAACTTGACTTACACTGACCGGCAGTCTACAAACAACTCAAACTTCTACAGTGCAAACCTTAATGTCAAAATAATCTATACATGAAACTTCCGAAGAAATGGACAGAACAGGAACGTTTTATGAAACAACCATTTTCAAGACAGAGAACTTACTTGAACAATTATTGAAAGCGTCTTTAATAAAAAAGTTTATTTTCCACCTTTTAATTCATTAAAATAAAAGCTATAATCTACTCATATCTCTTGCTGTTATCATGACCATTATTCTATTAAATATATTTAAAGCCCACGACGAGCAACGCAATGATCTTTCCCTTAGAGTTTGTGCGGATCCTCGATATTCGTCAGGAGAAGGATCAATTTTGCACTGTTTCCTCTATACTTAATTCATAAAATATGGATGCGAAGCTGTGTGTGAAGCATGACTTTTAAATGTTGAAGCAAGTTCATTCGCACATTCTTTTTGAATTGAAATAGATTCCAGAATAGAACAGAATAGGAAGTGTTCAAATGCTAGAAACTTTTAAGCGTATGTGAAGCAAAAGGCCAGCCATTAAAACTCGTTTATCAAAATCAAGGTATCTCTCATACAAGATGCTAAGATGTGCCCCTGTCCCGATTAAAAACTTAACGGAAATCTTATATGAATGACAAAAAACTCAAATTTGCACTCTTCTCTAAATATAAGTATATATGTATAAGTACAATATACTTGCATCATACCCGATATGCTTATATTACAACGACGCCATTTCAGAAATGTTAACCTTTTTCTCAGTACTGTATAGCAACATCGCCCTTTGCGATCTTACGTTATTTATTTGACTACCTTTTAGGATATTTTAGAATTTATTTACAACTCTTAAAATATCTACTTACAAATTACTTACTTTTATTTACAATGCTTTAATTCTCGTTCCGAACTTGTCTGTTCGAAAATTGGGATTCAACTCTCTGGATTTGACTCTTTGGCCTCCGCCAATTATCTGCCTTTCACAAGCAAGTTACCAACACCTGACTGCGTCGCTGTATTTTGGTGATAATCCGTTTTTCCGCCAAAGGCTCCGCTAGTTCCTGTTCATTTTTCCAAAAATCGTGAGCTGCATGAGGCAGGTAAAGCTTCACAAATGTGTTTGAGTTTCCCTTTCTTTAGAATTTAGTTTCTTAAAAACTCAACTAACTTTCATAAAAACTTCAATCATCAAATTTGACATTTTCGCGTTCATGCATATTTTTAAGCAAATGGAAATACGACGTATGCGAAGTTTATAGCACATAGCCACATCCAAGTCCATTAGGTCCATTCTTTTCTATGCACATAAGACATCCGTAATGCATATCCATAATGCAATCCGTACATGCATAGGAAAGAGAAGTTTAATTAAAAATGTTCAAATTTAATATGAATCTGCGTTCTATAATATACAACACAACAATCACCGAACCAACGCGCTCATGAACACAGAACACAATACACTGCGGCAGGAGGCACATGTTCGATCAAACCTCAACGAAAAATCGCATGCTGTGTACAATACCAGAGCGATCACGACAGTAAAAATATAAAAGTACAGCACGTAAGAACGGTCGGGTCAAAATAGGAAGAAAAACAGCTTAGTCGCGATCGCTAAACTTATGACGACTAACGAAAGAAAAGCGAAAAATATGTCGATCAATATCTCAATCAATCGCCAGCAACAGAAAGTTGCCAGAGTGTAATTTAAAAAGCTCTCAATAATACCAAACTCGATTTTTCCGTTAATATTATGTCGATTCTCAAAACGACTAAGTGCAATACGTCCAACACAAAAAAAAAACCAAGTAAAAGTTATAGTTAGCTGTTAAGGAATATATTTTCTTTGCATGTGACTGATTTTTTCTATTTTCGTAGTGGAGGCGTAGCAATTTTTTCCATGTATCAAAAGTGAATGTGTTTCCAGTTTATTTTGTGTCGTCTTTGGCCGATTTAGGCTATTAGCCCATTACCGACAACCATGCAAGAACTTTCAATATTTTTACCATATTTGAAGCGCATTCATCCATTTTTGTGGCCAGAAGAAAGTCTACCACACATATTAACAGATGGACAAACGGACAGAATTTGATCCTAATCAAGTACATGGATAGAAATATAATAGGGATTAATTTTTATAATAATATTAGACGAGTCGAACACGTCATTATAGCAAAGAAGAAAGGCGGTAGTTCATTAGCTTCGATTAGGGGAACATGTACAAATTGATTGTCGCGTCGCTGATGTTTTAAGTTCTCAAGAAGAAGTACAGAGAGATGCGGACCAATTAAAAGAATTTCTCCTGCTTTCGATAGTAGCAGGATCGCAGGATTTTAGCAAAACGCTTCAAATCGTCTGAAGCAATTTCCAATGGAATCGGCACTGCTCTACCATCGCGAACGGTTCGTCCGCGATTGTAAGGGGCCAATCTACCAAGGAGAATAGCTTGAAAAGTTTCTTTGCTTAGAACGTGTAATTTGACGAAGAGGAAACGCTTTGATTTAACCCATGAAACCTAGTGCAGACCAGAAGGCGAAGAAAAATGGACACATGTACCATAGAGAGATGAACCAAAAATAAATTTATTTGGGAATGATGCAAGAAGAACTGTACTTCGGTCAAAAGAAAAAAAAACTTCATCCTAGGTTTGCTAAAAAAAAAATTATGCATGGTGGAAGATATCTAGTCATATGGGACTACCTTTCTTGGAAGAGTGTCGATCTGCTATATCTCGGAAAACGTAAAGGATACATTTATTTGTAAAAATTTGTTGGAAACTGTAATGTTGACCCAGCCCAAAGAAAATAAGCCACTGCTATGGAAATTTCAGCAGAATAATGATTCAGAACATTCACTAGTTTCGCGAAGGTGTGGTTCCGGAAGCACAACTTGGATATCACCGTATGGCGAAGTCATTCCACCGGCCTCAATCCTATTGGGCACATTTGGAAAGGACTAAAGCTTCATGTTTCCTGTATGCGCATTCTGCAAAAATATTCAAAAAGTATGGTACAATATCCCAGTGAAGACCTGCGATAATTAATTTCCGCCATGCCTGTAAAAATCGAAGCTGTTCTTAAAAACGATACTGGTTACACCGGCTATTGACTGTCAATATTAGTACTATAATATCGAAATATTAGTACAATATTGTAGTATTGTATACTTTGTATACTGTCGTATACTACAATATTAGTATTATATCAAAATATTACTCATATTTTGATATTATAATACTAATATTGTACTAATATTTCGATAAAATAGTACTAATATTGTACTAATATTTCGATAAAATAGTACTAATATTGTACTAATATTTCGATAAAATAGTAGTAGTATTTGACTAATATTTAGTGAAGCAGAATACAAGTAATTGTATTAAAAAAGTAATTGTATTAAAAACCAATTGGCTAATATAATCCAATTGGAGCCGCACTATGCCTAATTGGGATAGTATTGGATTCCAATTGGACTGTCGGCAAATCCCAATTGGGACTGCGCCGCAACCAATTAGGGAAGAACCGGATCCAATTGGAATATCATCGGGCTCCAATCGAAAATAGCAAGTTCCGATTGGATTCTGATAATATTCCAATTGGGTTCCCGTGTAACTCCAATTGGAACTTGTACTGTTCCGATTGGATTATAATAATATTCCAATTGGGCAGCACGGTCGCTAAATGCAGCGCTGCATTCAGCTAAGTGTAGCCCTGCATTCAGCTAAGTGCAGGACGGTTGCTAGGTGCAGCACTGCATTCAAGTAAGTGCAGCGCTGCATTCAGCTATGTACAGCCCTGTCGCTAAGGTCGGCCCTAAGAATTGCCTTCACCAACTCATTTATTAACTAAACGTTTTTCATAGCCCTGACGAATGTCTCAATGTATCGTTATTAGTTATTGTGGATGAGTTGTAAATATCCGCCTTATTCCGATCGGCCTTCTATTTGCTCCATTTTGAAACGACGCGTTTTTTTACACCTTCATTTATGATTTTCATAAACTACGAATCTTCTGCTATTGCAAAATTAATATCGCAGTATTTTATTATTGCCACTTTTGTTTCGGAACAGGTTATTTGATAACGGGCGATTCAAACCTCGACAACGAAAACACAAGCACTAATTTTACAACCGCTGATCAATAAAAATGCCAAAATAACTAATTAATTCAGTGTTAAGTAGTGTATCTAATACAACTTTGGAAATTAGAAGTTAGAAGTAAGAGCTTCTTCATAATAAATTTCGCTATTGGTTGTTTAATATCCCTTTTTTATACCCTGCAGTACATGTGGTACAAGAGTTTATTAGGTGCAGCGTAGTCGCTAGGTGCAGTGCAGTCGCTGCGTGCAGTTAGGTTCAGCGCAAACGTCATGTGCGGCACTGTAGTTAGGCGCTGTGGAGTCGCTGGTATTAGTATTATATAGATAGTAATATTGAAATAAAATAGTAGTAATATTATACTAATAGTAATATTGAGATAAAATAGTAATAATATTATACTAATAGTGATATTGAGATAAAATAGTAGTAATATTATACTAATAGTAATATTCAGATAAAAGAGTAGTAATATTATACTAATATTGAGATAAAACAGTAGTAATATTATGCTAAACATAAAATAGTACTAATATTATACTAATAGTACTACTAATATTTAGATAATATAGTACTAATATTTTACTAATATTTCGATAGTATAGTACTAATATTTTACTAATATTTCGATAGTATAGTACTAATATTTGACTAATATTTCGATAAAATAGTACTAATATTTTACTAATATTTTGATATTATAGTACTAATATTGTACTAATTGATTTCTATAAAAATGATTACTTTTCAGTACAAAATAGTGCGATATTTCCAAGTTTTTGCATATATATATTTTATTGTCTACCTGGAAACATGCGATATTTTTCAATTGGACCTCTTTTAAGTTTTTGTTTATACTTACCTTAACCCAAAAGAATACCCTCGACCAACACAAAGCAACATACACCTGTATACACCTCCATATATATCATGCTGTCGTCTCTGAAGCTTGTTTCTGGGTGTCCCAAAAGTTCTGATAAATTGATCATCCTTCGTTAGTAGATGTAATAAAGGGGACATAACAAAGGGGATCATTTCTATATAAATCTCGTGGAACCAAAACTCTGGGAAGCCCCGAGTTTATATCCCGGTAACGAGATCGTTCAAAGGTTAACTTTTACCGTACTTATATGTCAGATGTGCAGCAATTTCAAGATTGGCACTTTTATAAAGTTAGCCAGAACGTGCTTTTTAAACGAAAGTTTCTATTAGTTTTCGTCTAATTTTAATTTAATAAAATAAATGAAAAATTTTTATTATAACATCATTTAACGCTATACTTACTTGTTTTGGGGAGAAATTAAATAAATAAACGTTCTTTTGCAAAAAAAAAAAAATTGATAAGTAAATTTTATTATTTTTTGTGTTTTTCATTTTGTAAATTCACGATAATTTAATTTATTGCATTTATTATATATATCATATTATATTTATTTTCATTTTTTATTGCTTATTTTTAAATCATTGTAGTAATAAGTAATCAAATATATATATATTGTAATTGTGACTAATGTTAAAATATGTATTTATGTATAGCAATAGATATGCTGTAGTAAGAATAGATAGATAAAGCGTAGAGCGCCCAACGTTATTACTAAATGAGAGATATTATGTGTATAAATATTTATTGATTGTGTTATTAAACATAACGATGTGTGTAGGTGTACATACTTATCATTTCAATAAAAAAAAAGATGTGAAAAGAATACTTAAGTATGTTTGTTAGAGAAATTGATTGCGATTCTGTAGCCCTATGCTTTAATAGTTTGAAGTTACCATTTTTCAAGGCTTGCTAGGCGTATGATTAATTAATATATGATGGTTTGTATTCGTTATGGAAGAAAATTGGAAACTTGTAACATATTTATATGTGATCAGAAGTAATTAATACAATCTGTTACCGAGTTAAATAAAAAAATAAAAGAAAAAAACAATCTTTTTTATTAACTTATCTAAAGCAATATTAAATTACGAGTTCCATTGCATATAGGAATATGTCAATGAATTAAGTATCTGCATTTTATGGGGTGACTGACTGTACATGTTATATCGTAAATTAAATTTACAAAAAATTCAATGCCCACGCGATAAACAAATTTAATTAAATTTCTCTTTAAAAAAAATGAAAAAAAAAAACTAACAGAGAGATATACCTTAAATAATATATATAACTGTTAATATATATTGTTTAAATCTTTCGATATAGAAAAATATAAGTATTTCTTATTTTTGTTGTTCTTTTAATTTAAGTTAGTTTAAGAGAATTAATTAAAACTTTAAAGACATGAGTATACCCATCATCGACAAAATCTTTATTTCACATCTTGCGACCTCATCTATGGAATAGAGATAACCATTCCACATACACTGTACCGTTACTCTACACAAATACATTTATATGGAATCCAATCGATTTAACGATATCCGTCTAAATATCACTTAATCCTTCGAATCAAAATCAACTAGCACGACTAACACAATTCGAAAAGATAAGTAAAACTGATATCTACACGGTTTAAAAAATATGGTGAGATATGGCTTGTAAGAAAACTCGTAGAAATAAAAGCACTAAAACCCCTAAAGGAGAAACGAAGACGGACAAGTCGAAAAACGATTTCAAATTTGCTAACACACTGTAATAAGATCGAATCTTTCAAGTTTTCCATACTATAGCTAGCGCCCAACATTAGCAGTACATGCGTTGCTATGTATATTTACGCCAGATATTAGTTATTTATTATAATATTATTTTAAAAGTATCAGATCGTTACTTTATTGCAAGAAAACGGGAGTAACGATACAAATGAAATACAGAGCGTATAGGATTATAGTTAAGGTAGAGTTTTTCTTTACAAAACAATTCAATTGAAGAAATGACGACTTTGAATCCTTTATAGGGTGCACACCACTTTAAATGAAGAATTTATAATACTCTCTCACTCTCTCTCTCTCTCTCTCTCTCTCTCGAAATTATCGGCACGCCTAAGCGATATATATAAATGGGTTCCTCGTATGTCCATGTTAATTGAATTCAAGCATTTGCAATAGATGAATAATACGTTTAATGGAAGATGTGATTGAACCTAGATGATGGGCATTAAAAATTCGCCCGAAAGCAAACACAATTTTTTTTTTAAATTTTTCAGAAGAATTTTCATTTCGTGAAAATCAAGTTGAATGCTAAGCATTTTCCATTTTCCATTCTTCATTTTCCATTTTCCATTTTTTTTTATTTTTTTTTTAAATTTATTTCATATATAATATGTAAATAATTAATTCTTTATATTAATAAGTTAATTTTACTTCATAACTTTTTTATTATTGATTTTAAAACGGAATTACAAGGGTTTTTATTGAGAAAGAAGCGACTGTTAAAAATTAACTAACATAATTAACATTTTTAAACATTTTAAACACATTTATCATCCAAATTATGGGTAATGCAAAGGTTATTTTGCTTCCGGGAATATTTCTTACTTTTTGTATCCTTTAAGTATAACCATAAATTCTAAGCTTTTCACTATATGTCAGCATATTCTCGAGTTTTAATTTATATGAGTTTTAAATTATATATATATATATATTTACATACATTTGTATGCATTTGTATTTATTTACATTATTTTTTTTTCCTTTTCTGTTAATTAAAATTTTTATGTTGGCTTTTCTCTTAAACATTTAATGAATGTTCTCCTCTGTCCTTTAACTTAATCAAGTGTCAGAATTATATTAAACAAGCTGTCAAAAAGCAATCCATTTAAGAAAGCAAAAAAAAAAGAAGAGAAAGACGAAATCATTTGAAAACTTTAACATCTCCATTGCATTTCTTATCAATTTAGTGTAAATCGAGACGAATCGTTACGTTACACCAAACACTTTGCTTCCGCCGTTTCAGGCCCATCTTCCATAAACAGTTCTACACTTCCATGACTTTTAGTACGCTTTTTTTATGTTTTGTTTTTATTTATTTTTAGTTGGAATGCTCTTAATTAGAAAAATATTAAGTTTTTTTTTTTACAATTTTTTTATTTTATATTTTTTTGTCAATTTTTTATGAAACGATAATAATTTTTGGTAAACAGGTTTTTCATTAAATATATTTTTATTTAGTTTCTCCTCAATTTTTCAAATATTCAAACGAAAATTTTTTTCTCAACAAAAAAAAAGGAAAGAAGGGATTGCTTGCAAGAATTTTTCTTATTTTTTTCTTTTTTTATTATTAAATGCATCAAAACACAATTCACTGGGAAATTATTATATTTTCATTGAAAACGTATTTCTTGTTTTTTTTTTGTTGTTGTTTTTTTCTTTGCACTTAAACTTATTAAAAAACCGGGAAATACAATTACAATTTTTGTTAAAGATATATATATATATAAGGATTCTATTAAAATTTAAACTAAAAAATGTTACAATTTGAAGGTAATATGCTAAATATTAGTAGGTAAGCAAGATCAAGATTATTAATATTCGGCTCAAGCCAAAACTTTTGATACCCATCACCTAAATGGTCATTTGAAAATTCTTACATTTGTCTTATCCGGTATGTATTTAAGTCCATTTTATTAATAACACACCTAACCTAAACAGTTATATCCTCTATTATTTTCAATCCAAATTCAAAAAAAAAAAAAAAATGTATTTAACGAATCGTGGATATCCATCATCCTTTCTTAATTGTGGACGTGGCAGTAAGCTGATCAAGACACTATCATTTTTTACGTCAAAATTTCATATAATAAAATTTTACATTCATTTCTGCTACGATTCACTTTACTCATTCAACTAGTAGGAGCACTTTGCTAGGCAGATCACGCTTGTTTTCACACCTGTAATGATTGCCTCTGCCTATTTATACCACATTACGCTTTTTTTGATCCTTTGCTGATCAATAATCGTAGTTCGAAAAATATATGGTATTTCTGAATGGCAATATTATATATAGATCCGAGTCCGTTGCATGCGATTAACATCCGATGGTGACTACCTAGCGACAGGAATATTATTCCGCTTGAGTCCAATGTTTTTATATAGAAAACTTGGTATTGTATGTGTTCGTTTATACCTGTTATTCAAACGGCTCGGCTCGCACACGTATTTTATAATTTCTCTTTGAAATTTCAGGCCACAGCACTAGATAAACTTAGGATCGTACACCGATTAAGTTGATAAATACTTCAACAATTTTTAAACGGAATGACAGCGATATTGTATATTTCGTTATGGCGAGCACAAAATGGATCGAACTATCATAAATTTAGGCTTTGTTATTTACTGGTTTCCTATTATGTCTCGATGTAAAAAATTTTTGAAATTCTCTCTCTCTCTCTCTCTCTCTCTCTCTCTCTCTTCGGGTTGTTTTATATTATTATTTTATGTTATTATTTAGACAGCAAAATCTCCTTCACCCCAAGACATTTTGTAGTCATCAATGTTAAATAAATCAAATATATCGGAGGTGCCAGTACCAAACGCATCATTGGCAGTTGCACTGTCAGACGTCGTCGAATTGCAAATTGACATTTGTTCATCGTGTGTTACGTTGGCGATTGGCGTTAAGCCGGCGACGGCACCGCTGCAGCCAGTTGTGGTGGCCTGCATTCCACAACTACCAATGGCCGAAGCAATGGTTGTGTTGATAGCTGCACTTAAGCCAAACGGATGTGGAGGTGTGTTAATGTTGGAGTCTGGTGATAGAGCTGAAAAGTTGAAATTACTCAATGGATTATCAAACTCATCGCATACATCCATAGGAGTGGTGCTGCTGTGGTTTGTTTGCATATGTGACGTTTCGTTGTCATTAACGTCATTTGTATGTTGTTGGTCGTGCTGATGATGCGATTGTTGTAAATGTTGCACAAAGGTGCTGGCATCGAAATCATCTAAATGATGTTCTAGAGCACTTTGCATACTATTGTTACTATTACCAGTGCTACTACAGTTACTGACAGGACTAGTAACAGCACTTTTATTATTATTATAATTGCCACTGTTTAGGTTCTCGGTATGAGTTTGCAATAATTCTGAGATGGAAGGCTGCAGACTGGGGTTCATGTGTCGCCTCAAACCATTCGTAGTAGTTGCTTTATCATTGGAATGCAGCTGTTGGAACTGTATACTTCCATTATTATTTCTCGTCGCGTCGTACGCGACAGAATCAACCCCAATGTCCATTTCTAATTGTTGCGACATTAATTCGAGCAATTCAAACTCATCGAAATGATTAAGTTTGGCCTCTTCTGACGATAAATGCAATTGCGCCAATGGTTGCTCTGCGCCAAAGGAGGGTTTACTTAACATATCATGATGTGTAGGCGACTGGTGTTGTGTTGCCATCACTCTTCCGTCTCCTTCTGCTCCTCCTCTCACTAAGACTTGATGCTGCTCTAGGAACATATCAAAAGATTTTGCCACACTTTCAGCATCTAAATGACAATCTGGCTGTAGAGGCGAAGCCATGTCGATGTTTTCAGCAAAATTATTGTTGTGAGAGTTGTTTGCGTTCGATTGAGTCAAGCTTGCATTCATATTATTGGATTTACGGTAGAAATCAAACACACTGACCGAAGTACTTGACAAATTTTTTGGGGATCCAGTAGTGTCCATGGCTACACAGCTGGTTAGGTTCTTTGGTAGAGCGTCTGTTAATGAACCCGATGTCCGATTGTTATCCTTCGTTTCTTGTTTAAGTTGATTGTCAGCTACTGGGAAAATTAAACTGTCAGTTAAGTCAGACATTAACGCATTGCCGCCACCTGGTGTCAAGGGTGTGGTAATCGGTGTTATCGGCTCTAATGCACTTTCCGGTAATTCTCCCTGTTTTACTAAAATATCTAAGACATCTGTCAGTTTTTCCGATTTAATAGCAATTTTTGCAGATTTTTCATCTGCCTGCATCGCATTAATTTGACTTGCCACTCCGGAAGATGTAGCCGCAATCGAGGGGGACATGGCAGTGGGCTCTTCTTTTATTTTTATAAAAGAGTTTAACAAAGTGATTGAATTGTTATCATTATTGCTATGGTTGGATTTCATTTTTAAATTTTTTTGTGGCTTCCTCATAGTGTGGAGGTAAGGGTGGTGGAGGTGGTGGAGCTGTTAGGTTTTGTGGCTTAATGTCGACTTCGGCAATTTGCTGATGATGTTGCTGATGTTGTTGTTGTTGTTGTTGTTGCTGCTGCAATATTTGTTGGAATTGTTGTTGTTGTTGATGCTGCTGTAAATGCAATTTTTGCAACTGCTGGGTCGTCAAAATGGGTTTTGCTTCAATTACCGTTTGCTCCGTCGGATGTGCCGAATTCGCATTGTTTGCGGTTGCCAAAGGAAAAACAATGCTAGGCAACGAATTGGTGCGCTGATGCCCATTCAAAAATTTTTTAGTAGTTGAATTTGCATTTGCTAAACTAATATTACCGATAGTGTGAGCGGTCATATGTTGATCGTTTAATCCCACCAAAAATATAGTTTGGTTGCCTTCGTTCCACACCAAGCCTAGATTATTATGGGTCTTTGTTAGTGGTAGTTGATTGGTTACAATAGTTGCTGTAGTTGACGACGGTATGGTGGGTTTCGAGGTTGTCATTCTAGATCTCTGCACATTTATCTTATCATCTAATTTACTAGCGGCTGTTGTAGTAGTCAGGGTAGGTCCAGTTGGAATGAGAACAGTCTGTGTCTTTTGTGTTAATAGACGAATCTGAGGCTGAGTCTGGGGTTGAACCAATGATTGAGTTTGCATTTGTGCCAACGCTTGAGCCTGTGCCTGCGCTTGAGCAGCAGCAGCAGCGGCGGCAGCTGCCGCAGCTGCTTGCTTTTGTTTTTGTATTTTGGCCTCTAGTTGTTGTTTGACCACCATTTTCTGCGTCATGGGTTGAGTAGTGTTTGAAGACTGAATTGTCGAACTAGGAATTACCGATGCAGCTTTTTTAATAAACACTGGCGTTGGGGCGGCAATTGATTTTACACTTGGTGCTTTAACCGTTACCTTAGTTGAGCCCAACGTCTCCTGACCTTGCGGTTGAAAGACGTTTACATTTTGAGGTGTCGTAGCAGTTGTAGTAGTCGTAGCAATCAACGTGATCTGTTGTGTAGGTAAAGCATTAACCACTTGCGCAGTGACGGTTTGCTTTTGAAATTGTTGTTGAATCCTTTGCTGCTGTTGTTGTTGTTGTTGGTGTTGTTGTTGGTGTTGTTGTTGGTGTTGTTGTTGTTGGTGTAGCTGGTGTTGTTGTTGTTGTTGATTTTGCTGGTGTTGCTGATGTTGCTGATGTTGTTGTTGTCTTTGTCGTATCTCCTGTAATTCTTGTTGAGACTTTTGCAACTGTCTTTGCAATTCATCAATTTTCCGTTGCTGCTCCCTTAGTAGCTCCTCGTTTGAAAGAATTATTGTGGCTGTTTGGGGCTGTGGTTGCATTACTGTTTGCAAGGGTAAAGGTTTGGGTGAGCTTAATTGCTGAACTATGTCCATCTGCTCATGCTCTAAGTTGAGCTGCTCTGGTGACATGGCTATGGAACGAGTATCTTGTACATCTACTGTTACAGCAGAGCAAATATCCATAGCCTCCACGACAGACGATAATTTTGATGAATCACCATGTCCGCTTATTGGAATTGTGTTAACAGTTTCTAAGGCGTCTAAAGGTAAAAAGGGCTTTAACCTTTCTATCAATTGAGGCTTGGGACCTGAAACAGGCAAATTGCGCTTTTTCAAATGCTTTTTCAAATCAGAAACTTTCATTTTCTCTAGTTTAGCTATTTCAGACACTGAGGATGTAGTCGATTCGGTGTAGCTTGTAGCTGGACTAGGAGGTACAGAAGAACATACAGAGAGAGCGGGTGAAGGTGAAGGCGGAGGTCTGGGGGCAGTAGCTTTCACATATTGGTTACTGCCCAAAGTTGCTTGATTTATGACCGTTACGTTTGCGTTTTGAGTACTCAAAGATGGACTTGTTATATCAGTTGTTATACCTTGCATAGGAGTTAATGCGTTGGACACCGGTGACGATAACGCTAGAGTACTGGTCGAATTAGCTGTGGCTGTTGTTACAGTATTAATAACATTACTTCCAGATTTACCAACTGTACTTATAACACTAGATGTGGGTGTGGTATTAGGGCCACTGGTTGCTGGTATAATGGACTGATTTTTGTTAAGTGTTTCTAGGAACTTCAACAAACAATTCTGCTGCTCCAACATCAACTGATAAGAAGTCTCTTCGCTGGTTGTTGCATTTTCTAACGTAGTTTTATGTGCAGCACTTGGTGGTCCTTTATATTCGTGAAATTTAATAGTCCTTGCTTTCGAGACCGATTTTGATTTGGATTTCTTTCGATTTTTATCTTTTCCTGGTGCATCGGACTTAGCAATTTGCAAAGCTGGTGACTGTATTATGGGTCTGGACGTTACCGAATGTGGTGGTGAAGCAATCGATGACAAAGGACTTAAGGTCGACGTGCTAGAGGCTAAGGAGCCAGGCGAAGCAACCATTTGTAGATAATTAGAGTTCGACCCAGCGACTGATTGGCATAATTCCTCGTATAAGTTCGCCGTTTCTTGTTTAACTTTAATGCCAATAGTATTGGGCATTGGTGGTGGAGGCGGTGGTGGCACATAACTGGATTTCGAATTGAGCAATTTTGTTTGCATAATTGGGGCTGACGTGACCATCACTTGTCCACCAGTGGCTGGTATAGCTAAAGCCAAAGTAACTATGCCTCTCGAAGGGGGAGTTGCTTGCAATGCCTCACTAGGACCTGTGGATTGCTCAACATTTTCATTCCTAGGTGGCGTTTGCCTAGTACTGTCACTTTCTGAGCTCTGCGAGTCATCTTCAAATGTTACGTAACTATTAGGGTGCTGAGGCCGGGTGAGCAAACCTTCGCTAGTGGCTTTAAATGTTACCAAGCCCTCTTTCACAATTTTTTCGATCGGTTTCTCTGTATGTAAAATATTCTTCTTAATTAACTCTAAAGGTCCTGGTCGATGTTGAATTTGTGAGTTCAACTGATCCGCCAAACGAGCCTTTTTGAGCATGCGCTGCTTCTCAGCCAAACTTGGATCAATATGACATTCATCTTCTTCTAAAATATGACGACGTTCAAGATCTTCACGATTAGGCCTCTGCTGAATTTTGGCCTTTAACAAATCACTAGTTTTGGCACGTTCCAATTGCTTACATTGCTTATGTATGGCGGGAGAAGTTTTCAAAGCTGCGGAAAATGAAGAAGAAACAAAAATTTCTTTTACTATTCTAAAGAATCAAGTCTCAGGAAATTCTTCGTATTGCAATAACAGATCGACGAAAGCATTTCTTCATCACTACGACAAATAAAATTGCATTTTTAAAGTAGATTTGTTTGCCTACAAAACAATTTACACAAACATACGTATGTGGGTGTATATTTATAGAGACCGGCAGATATACATATGAATGAATATATATATATATATATATATATATATATATATATATATATATGAAAATTACGTTTTGATAATTCACAATAATAAACGTCGCCAGTGCAGTGGTCATTACTTGTGCTACCAACAGACTAACGTCACGGGCTGTGTAAGAAAAAGTACAATATTTCACAATAATAATGTACAAATAAATACAAAGTATTAGCGCATTAATATGTAACATTTGAAAGAATTCTTTTAGTTTGATTCATACAAATATTTGAATGCATTCGAATTCTGCACTTAGTGTGAGATTTTGTTTTCTTTAAAAAATGTTACATAATTCATATGCAAATGAGAGAAATTTATAATACAATGCACTCGGTCGCAGCAACAATGCCAACGGACATAGAAACAAGTAATAGTTACTACTATCATTATTATCTTTTCTTTTTTTTTTTTTTTTTTTTTTTTTTTTTATTTCACTTGTTATTGCTTAACATGTCTTGCATTTTGAGAAGTAAATTAACTACAATTCTTAAAATGTGATTACAGCGTTATTCATATGATTTTAAAACACTAAATAAAACGAAATATTTAGTGACAATTAGGAAATCAATTTACTTGCCAATAAGATTTAAAAGTTGCATAAATCTATAATGTACTTACGTGGTATAATGCCTTGTTCAACAAGTTGAGCGTGTGGTCTTCTAACCATTAGTTTGACTTTAAGTGCTGCAGAGTTTATCAATTTTACATATGCATGTACCCAGAAGAAGACGAGGACGAAGAAGAAGAAGAAGAAGAAGAGAACCAACAAGCAACGCGTGGCCATTTGTATAAAGATGAAAACATATATATATATTAAAGAAAAATTATATAACAACAATACTTAAATAAATTCGATTGACTTAAAGTAAACGAGTTTCTCGTATTCTTCAATAAATGAATTTTTTTTTGTTTTTTTTGGATCGCCACATTTTAAAAAATTAAAGCAAAATATTCTCATTCTAATTTATAATTGTTTTGTTTTCTTTCCAGCACCAGTACTGTAAGCATGGTTTTGTAAAGCGAGTTTAATATGCTAAGCAATAGATGGTCTATACAACAATAACACTTAGGAGTTAATTCAATTTTTTTCTGAAGGGATTTATAAAGTCATTTAGTTGATGTTTTGCAAACTCACCCGTCGCAATTTAACGAGAAGACCTTTAAAGCAAAAGGTTTTTTATATTCATTCCATATTGCATTGCAACGCACAGACATTTACATATATAATATAGCTGCGGTATCTCAATAGCTTAATGGAACCTCGCCTCTCGCCTCCCGCCCCCCTCCCACCCTCCCTCTTTCTGCCATCAAATATAATAATAGGAAAATTAAACAGCACAATTTAGTAATTATTTTATCAAGTCCCTAGGGTCAGAACCATTTTTGCGAAGGCTATAAAAATGAAGAAGAACAAACACATTTTCACTTCAATTTTTCTGCTATTCTATGTTAAAAACCAAAGCATACAAAACTGTCAAAGCATATCAAAAATGTATTCTCTACCTAACCTAGGGGATATCATCGATGTAAGACTCTAAGAAAAGGGGAACTTTTGGCGACTTTAGTTAAGCATACCTTTAAGTGCTAGAACAGAAGGGATTACTTTAGAAAAATATTGAAAAATGGCAATACCGGAGCCATTCTCGTGACGCATCTTCAATTGAAGGTTCTCTGCGGACTACGTAAATTTTGGTGCAGATTTGAATTAAAAAAAAAAAAAAAAGATATCTTTCAGACTGAATGAGTCCCGGTAGAGTAACAGGCAGAATTTTTTCTTGACTGTCCAGTGTTTAAATAAAAAAACCGCATTCTTTTAGTAATAAAAAGACTTATTGAAAAAATCGTATGTATTCCTCCAGAAAAATGTTATTTCGTGAATGTTGAACGGTGTTTTGAGAAAAACGTTTTTGAGGTTTTTTCCCCATCAGTTCCTCAACGACTTTATGCTCGAAAGCGTCTATTTTTCTGCATTTTATATGTTGAAGAATGAGGAAAAAACAGCAAAAAATGTAGAATTTGGCAAAAAAAAAATGGCAGTTTGGTATTCAAAAGGAACCAAATCGGTCAAAAGATAGTAGATTATGGATAGAATGAAGAATCCAGGATAGCATCGCGAATATAAACACAACTTTTTGGAGCGTTTTATGGTTACTACAAAATCACAGGCGCAATAAATATTTGCGGCGCTTTGCACGGAGTGGGAAAAAATGGCTGGTACTTATAATCACCGTCTGCACTAGCATTTCAGATGCAGTGGGGCTTCCTAAATGATGGGGGTTATCTCACTGTTAAAATGGTGATGGCAGACACTTTAAATTACCTCACTTGCCACTGAGCGCCGCGGACTTGAAATCTTTGTAAAATTTTTCAGAAAAAGATATTTTTTTTGTTTGACGTAATAGGGGTTTTAAAAATACGTAAGTGTAGGTTTATTGAAACAATCATTGAATAAATATAAGGCTGAGAATTAAGAATTTTCGACAAACTTTTCCATACAAGTTACAAATTTGCGGACAAAACCAGTAACTGCCTAACCGAGTTCTCCATCATTTCGCAACAAGCACTGTATACAAGCTGCGATTCTGTCGTTGGCATATGAAGCAAAAGCTGCTTGTTCTAGCGTTAAATCTTCAAGAAAAGAGGACGAAGAAAAAAAAAAAGTTTTACGCTTCCGAGGGATTGCGGACTAATGGAAAAGCAACTTGTCTATAACGTATTTCAAAACTTGAAAAACGCTTCGCACGGAAACAGCTTCTACATAGTTCGTTATTTTGTCCCTCCTACAATTATTCACAATATCTTCCATACAACGTTCGCTTGTGCGGTACATACCTTAACTTTGCTTATTAACAAAAGGATGGCTATATTGTTTTATCAAAAATTTGACTTTTTTATTTAAAAAGCCGCAAATCAAACATAAAACAAAATATTTAGAAAAATTCCTACACACTCCGTTGGCTACAGGCAAGTAGGTGAAATGATTTTTTTTTTTTCAATTTATTTATTTTTTTTTTGTTTTTTTGGTTCCAGATTTTCATCAGATATTTTATGAGCTGGATGACTGAGAGTTGCTATTTTTTAATACTTTTTTTTACCGTAATTTTTTTTACTTATACCACTACGATGAGCCTCACAGTATGTTGTTGTTGTTTATATATAACTTGTTTCAAAAAATAAATGAATATATATTAAAAACGACTTGCTGTTCAAGATACGGGATTTCTTGTTGACCGTGTGTCTGTCAGACACATCGTGATCACACTCGTTACAAACTAAATGTTTATATTTTTTGTTGTGCTAATTGTTAATTTATCATAAAGCTAAAAGAATTTTTTTGGTAATGCAATGTGAAATAATCAAAAAATTTATGTTCAAAATTCAAGGGCGCCTCAAAGGCAACAAGCGATCCGATTAAGGTTAGTATGTAATTACAAACTCAATAACTTCTTGTTATTGTTCTATCACCTTTCACTTTTATTCCAAAAAAATTGCAAAAAACAAAGTAACAAAATTATATTCGGCTGTGACCGAATCATTCATACCCATCAAAGTCATCCTAAAAAAGACAACAGAAAAAGGACAAAAACTGAACTTTCATACTTTATACCATTGACATTGGTGTGGCTAATTTTTTCTATTTTTGTTAAAAGAAAACTTTTATCGCGTATAGAGTAAGTTTTTATTGCGTCGTAGGCGTCTCCTTCGGCCAAAGTTGTAGGTGATAGTTTATTTTTTTAGCAGCCGGGAGGATGTATATCACAGGCTGGACACACACATAGTTGGACAAACGGATAGGTGGACCGACGAGCAGACGGACATGCTTGGGTGCATTCCGAATTTGGCATTGATTAAGAATGTGTATGTTTTATGGAGTTTGCTTCTGACCATTATAAGCTTTCTTATAAAAATTGAAATTTCGATGCTCTATAGTGTTGGGCAGGCGCGGCCGATTTTTTTCTATCTTGTACAGGTAACGTAGCATCGGCCATATAATACACATTTAAATTTTTATCTTTTAGAGTTTGTGAGTAATAAACAACAATAACCAATGTTTTCCCCCATTTCGAAAAGAAACAAGCTCTAGGCTTAGATGGTTTTCGACCGATTTCCAATGTTTTTCCTAAATTTGAAGCTGATTTGAAGCTTCATTTTTGCGACTAGGAGAATGTTCAGAAAAGAAAGACGGGCGGACATGATTAAATTTATTTAGAATATAATGCTGAACGAGAATATATACAGTGCATAGGATCTCGGAAGCTTCTTTCTAGGTGTTGCAAACATTTTGACAAAAAAGAAAGACTTTCTAAGCTGTCACAATGTCTTCCTCCCTTAAACTACACGTGAATACAAAAGATGTTGCAATTTAATTCATTGACGTAATAATCATGAATAATACATTAAATGCATTTTTTCAACAGATACTCGCACATCTGAGCCTTAAAATAACTAAGCAACACCTTTGAATACTTATTTATAAACCTGAAGTTTTGCGTCAAATCTGGAATCTACTGACATTAAATTCGTACATCTGCGTTCATGTAATCAAATTCGTTCGTTTATGCATCCCTGTTTTTATTGTTTGCGGTTGAAAAATATGTTGTTGGTTTTGCATACGATAGGAAAAAGTCTGAGGCAACATTTGAAATGTGAAAAGTTCTCTGTCAAAATGTTGGCCAAAATGAATCGCAAATCTTGTACAAGTGAGTGAAACTCATGGCGATGGTCCGAATTTACTTACGGTTTTAAAAAAAATACTCGCTCTGTCTATTCTCTATCTATTTACCCTCACAATGGAGTATCATATGGCACTGATGTGTTTAATTTGAAACACCTTTATAATCGAACGTGGCTTATTAGTCGAAAATTGGTTTCATTTTTCATTATCATTCAATTCAGTTTTGAATTGACGTCATTAAATCTAATCCGTAATAAATTGACAAATAACGACGAGATTATTTGAACAAAATCAATAGACACATTAACTTACACGTACGCATACGTCTCTTGCACCCACCTACCTAAATACATTCAAATGAATAACGGCGTACAAACCGCACGTATTCAAAGCAAACATCGGCCCAACACACTAAGTGATATTAATAGCGAACGTAGTTGATTATTGGACTTATTTTTGCGTGTCCTAACAGTCTTGCAGTGCGCTGTTTAGATTTTAGGAGAGCCAGATGTGCCCGAATTCTCTCTATTAACACATTTGTTTTCTTTTCGAAGTATGCATTAAGTGAGTAGACTTTTATTCCGTCCAAAAATGGCAACATCCTTTATTAGGTACTTTCTTCTTCTTTCACCTTTATCCTGTGGTCGCATTAGCCGAAGTTATCGGAGTAAGCTTGTAAGTCAATGGAGAATAATTATATGTGCGATTATTATCATTCGAGTCTTGGTCGCTGAAAAGTGAACATTTTGTGATTTTAGAAAATATCCCATCGTAGGGAGGTAAATAAAAAGTAGGGCATTATGAATATATTTTAAGGAATAATTGTGTTCGTAGTTTTGCTACTAGTTGAAAACGCCATGTGGAAGCGTGCTTTCGAGTGATGACTACGTATACGCTATTTAGCGACTAACGAAAAATTGAGTTGCAGGCAATTAAAGGTTGACTTAGTCCTAAATGAGACGAAACAGCGTGTGCAGCGACTTAGGTGTGAATAAAAAATTGCCAAACCACGTTTAAATTGGCGCCATAACAATGTCCGGATTGCATTTGCCGGCAAATACAAATTTTGGGAAGAACAGTTCCAAAATATTATATTTGGTGGTAAGAAAAAGTTTAATTTGGACGGACTTGATGGCTACCATGAATATGGCACGGACGTCCGATCTCTTCGACTAACGTGGCACAAGCGCAACCGTGGTGGCGGCTCTGCTATAGCATGGATTGCACATGGAGCACGGGGAAAGTCAAATATGCTTTATACCCAGCAAAACGGATGCGGAGGCATATATTGACTCGTTGGAGAACAATTCAATAGATGATGCCGTTGGACGTTTCAACAAGACAACGCTCCCATCTATGTCGCACGGCTTACAAGGGATTTTTTCAATCGCACAATAGACCCGTACTGGAGTGGCTAGCCATGAGTCCCGATCTCAAGCCGATTAAGGACTTCTGGGGAATGCTTTCCGCCTAAGCACTATTCTAATCAAAACGGAATTGAGGTTTTATCATTTTTTTACATTTTATTGAAATTAGAGAAGAAGACCTATTTTTATTTGTATACTCCATACTCGTCGATTTTTGTTGATGTTTTTGTAAAGGAGAACTTTTTCATAGCGAAATGAAGCAAAAACTCGTGTTAAAAATGTCACGTAGAGAACTATCTTTAGATGAAAGAGGCGAAATAATAAATTTAAAAATAAAACAACAAAAACCGTATACCGAAATTGCCAAAACATCATAGCACGGTCATACTTAAATTCAAACATGAAGGACATATGGAAAATAAGCGCAGAAGTGGGCGTCCATCGAAATGAATTTCCAGAGAGAAACGATTTATTTTTTAATTTATTTTAATGCAATCTGTCTTAAATACTAATGTGACGTTAAGCAAATTTAAAGAAAAAAACAAAAAAAAATCTGCTAAGAAATACTATTGGCGCACAAATCATTGTTCAACTGCGAAAGTGCGTGAATATTAACAGGTTTTGTTTTTGTTTCTTTCTTTGAACATCTTTATTTCACGATGGACTTGAGGTGAAAATTTTCCCTTAACATTCCGAACGTAACCCAAAGCATTGATATTCTAAATAATTGCTGTACGTTATCCATCTACACAGTGTATGGCGAGATTTCATTGTCCTCCGTATACGTTTACCTAATAGATTTTCCGAATGAATCTAGTTTTTGGATGACTCTTTTTCTATTAAAATAGTTTATAGACCTTTAGCATTGCTCCTTTTTATCTCTCAAATCGTCTACACTCTCAGAACTTTACATAATGGACGACAAAATGCCACATTTGCAGATATGAAAACGTGGATATCCAGAGAATGTTAGTTTGTCTTCTCCTCAGTTAAGAGCTCTACAAATTGACATTCATTCTGACCACAGAGCATTTTAGTTTACTTAACATCGTAAAATGTTATAACAATTTAATTGACACGTACGAATGCAATTAGCTTTCCTAAGCTTCTGAGGAGCCCTAAATTTTTTGTTTTTCTAGGCAACTTTCTTCAACATATGCAGCAATGTAGGGGGCCGTTATCGTCGCAATGATCAGTCGCTAATGGTAAATTACTGAGTTTATTTAATGTTTTAGTTACAATGTATTCATCTTCGCAAATATCGCAAAAAAGTTACCAATACATATACATTCTGAGCAAAATGTAAAACATTGCAAATAATTGAACAGAAAGCAATAATAATGTAATCAAAATTTAATTTGCTGCCTTCAAAGTGGGCTTAACTGTTTGCGAAACCATTACGACGACGTTATATATCACCGCTTCAATGCGCATAGCTGGATGGGAAGAAGAACGGCTTAGTAATGGTTAATGGAATTTGCGAAATATATTGTTTTTTGGAACACCACCAAAGCACCAAAGTGACAAAAGGCCCACAAAGGGTATTGGACAATTTGATCTACAATTCTTTGCTTTCCATTGTCGTCCGAAGAGGAATGAATCTAATTTTTCCGATCCAAAATCCAAATTTACTTCATGAAATCGATAGTCTTTTACAACTTTTTTGGTAAAAACGTTTTTCTATTACTGCAGCACTGCTGTGACTTTTAGGCGGAAAACTAAATTAAGCAATCCTCGCAGACGTTTTTGAAAGAATCCCATTAAGAAGATTATGCAGTGATGTTCGCGAATCATTGAAGGTGTGTGTGATCTGGCATTCCCGTGTTGTCCTCTTCATCAATTCAGAACGCTTTATCTTAATTATGCGCTATGGAATCAATCCTCTCGCTGGCTTTGAACAGCTCATGACACATGTTTGCCTTCTTATCCAACCAAACACATCGCATCATTGCTTTATTTGGCTTCAATTCGCTTTACCCAGCTTGTGCCATGAAATTTTTGCTTAATATTTGCGCACGATATAAATTTCTTCGAAAACTGCTCGATTTTGTTTCGTTTCATATCGAGCTTCTTCTTCTTCCCAGGCTTACGGAAATGATTCAAAATTGCTTCTTGCTCAATACTTTGTTTTACAGTAATTTTTCGAAAGTGCAACCTGTTGGTCATTTGTTAATTTTTTAAAATATTTGATCGACTTTATTAACTAATATTTGACCAGCGAACCCTTTGCATGTTCTTGATTTCAATAATATTCAATGTAGACGTTCCGATCGAGAAGTGATATTGTTTATTATAGCGAATATTTTCAGGATTTTGGTTCATTTTCTAAATGCGATTACTTGAAATTTAATTGACAAATGTCAACATATGCACTGTTATCTTCACGTGCGCTATTGCCGTAGTATGCCTTAACAGAGTTTGTATTGCCAAAATTACGCAAAGTTAAACTTGCTAAATTTAATTCCAAAAAAAAAGAAAAAGTAAAAAATTATATTCGGTCGTCAGCGAATCTTTTATACCCGTGACCATTATCCAATATAAAGACAAAATAAATTGGAGAACTAAATCGTCATGCTCTATAATATGGAATAGGTCTGCACCCATTGACTTTTTGTATTTTCAATATAACATTTTTTGTCGCACAGGCGTATGGTCGTTGTGGACGTATCGTTTAAAAACTTTAGGCCACTTTCAAAATTCTTTTGCGATATCTTCACTTTCGCTAACGGAAATATCTTCACCACAGATACTACACAGTTGGACAGACGGACATATTTAAATCGATGCAGAATTTGATGCTGATCAAAAATATATATATACACAGCTTTCTTCTGAGAAACTGCCTTTTTGCTCATTACTCCTAAACGATAGTAGATAAATCTATTAGAATTTGAACGTAAATTCTATGTGCGATGTTGTAGTGCCTCTATAAAAATAGAGAAGATCGGCCTCTTTTTTTTCAAGACATTTATGACGCATAAACAAAAGCGCATAAAGTATATCGTTTCTTGGCCAGTTTCAAATTCGGAATGCATGTAGGCGTGCCCGTCCATTCATCTGTCCATCTGTCCGTCTGTGCAACCGTGTAGCATATGGAGTAGATATTTTCCCTTTAGCAAAAATGAAGATAGCGCCTACAAACCTACAAAAGATTTTGAAAATGGGTCAGATCGGTCAAAGAACACGCCTACAACGACCACATGCCTATATAACAAAAACTATGCACAATTTTGCTTTCCGTGTATTGTTCGTGTTACTCATAAAGCACAACACACACACCATATAAATTTCAACTTTTATTCTGAAAATAGAAAAAATCAATCGCGTCCATCCAATATTATAAAGCATAAAAAAATTTACTTCCCTTCCCCCCTTTTTTTAAATTCTCTTTGATGGGTATAAAAGATTCGATCACGACCGCATATAACTTTCTTGTTTTTACATAGCACTGGAGAGTATGTGGGAAGATAAAAACAAGAGAATTCCTCATTAAACTTAATCGCATACTTTTTGCTTTGCTGAATTACGTGCATAGAATTTAAGCCATGAAGGCAGCTTGACTGGCATTTCAATACTTTATTATTGGACTTTATGTTTAATTTCATGAATATTTCTCACAAGTATTTTTTAACTTGTTATATGAAGGATGTACGAAATTTTGGCAGTCCTGAACTCTAAGAGACTAATTTTATTGCAGTAACCAATTATTTGTAACGTTGACATTAATAATAATGAATTTAACAAAAGTTAATGTGGAGTTCGAGATTTGAACCAGACATTTTGACCATGTCTGCCCCTAAACGATGCAATTCTACAACTGTAAAAACAATCTGGTTACCTATATTGGAATTTTGTTCGAAAAGCGTAGTAGCATTCCCTTAGCACGTTATTGCTGTTTTTGTGTATCTTATGTGATTCCTGAATTGAAATTTAATAGAAAACTCGAATAGAAAATGTAAACGGAAATCATCTTCTTGTAACAAATGTGAAGCAATGCGTAAGTCCTTCTGTCTAACAGTTGCCATTCTCTTACACTGTATTGCCTTAGCAAAAACAATAAAAGACAAGTAAGAAAGCTAAATTCGGTCGGGACCGAATCTTTTGTACCCATCACCGTTTACCCCAAAGGAAGACAAAAGAAGTAAAAGAACTACATTTTCATGCTCTATAATATGGACCGGGCGCAGGTGATATTTTCTATTTTCAAAATAAAACTTTGAAAAGTTTAGGTCAATTCCAGATTCTTTTGCAAATTTGTAGGCAATATCTTCATTTCATGCTACAGCATCGCCCACAGAAAATTTGCTGTGGTTTATGAGTAATGAGCAAAAAAACCAATTTTTCATTCCTTTTGAAAAGCAGAGGTGTTCTCATTTTATCTGATGCTATGGGCGTGTCCTTCGACTGAGCTATATTTTCAATACTAACCAGCGTGCAAGAGCTTCCAATATTTCGCCCAAGTATAAAGTCGATAGTTTCAATTTTACGACTACGAGAATGTTTACAACAGATATTCTACAGACGGACAGACAGCTAGACGCAGATGCTTAAATCGATTTATAATTTGACGCTGATCGAAAATGTTTACTTTATTTTTTATTATTTATTTGCACTTTATGCAGTCTCTGAAACTTGCTTGTGGGCGTTGCAAACGCTCTGACAAAATGAATATATCCCTCATCGTTCGGTGATGGATATAAAGAATTGAAATTTGTTTTAAGGACTAAAAGAAGAATTTTGTGATAAAACAAAAAACACAAAATGAAATGTTAAAAATCAGCAATATATTCAGAGAATTAAGAAAAGCACTTTATTTTTATACCCATCACCGAAGGATGAAAGGTATATTCATTTCTTCAATATGTTTGCAACGCCCAGAAGGACGCTTCAGAGACAAAGGGTACATATTCATGATTAGCATAAAATTCTGCATCAATTTAAGCAAGTCTGTCTGTCCGTCTGTGTACTGTCTGTTGTAAACTTTCTCCTGGCCGCAAAAATGAAGCTATCGACTTCAAAGTTGGCAGAAAGATTACATACTCTTGCACGCACGTTTGTATTGAAAAGGGATCAAATCGGTCGAAGGACACGCCTACAGTAAACTGAGGACACCTCTGTTTTTAATAAGCAATAAGAAATTGCTTCTTTGCTCTTTCTCATTAGCTACAGCAGATAAATCTACAAAAATTTGACGGTATATTCTATGGGCGATACGGTAGTAGCTCTACAAGAATGGAAAAAATCAGCCACGTCCAGCCAATATTATTATAGACTATGAAAATGTATTCCTTTTTCCTTTTTTAATTTTCTTTTTTTTTTTCTTTTTTTTTTTGGGTCACGATGATGAGTTTAAAAGATTCGGTCGCGACCGAATGTGATTTTCTTACTTGTTTGCTTTAAAGTACTTGTGTGGTTTTATCAGAATCTCTACATTTAAGAATCAAATCATTTTTATTATACGCTTTTGTTAGAGTTACGTATATCTTTGTTGCGAAAGAAGCTTTTTATGAACTTAGAAAAAAGAAGAAAAACTTACATTCTTTATTTTTATCCATTGCGGGCTGCAAAGGGCTGGAATCAACAATCGCCTTAGGAGGGGATTGTCTTGGATCATAAAAATCGGAATTGGTGCCATCATCACTACTACCGCTCAAAAAAGATGTATTTAAACGTTGTTCACCTATCAAAAATAAAAATATACATATATATATATATATATACATACATACATAAAATATATATTCAAATGCGAGTTGAAATTAAAATAGTTAATTTTTTATAATTGACAGCTTATCAAGCGTTGAGAGCATACCTTCTGACATATCGTCGTAGATTTCTTGCAATAAGATAACGTCTTGAAATGAGTGCTCGAATGCACTCTTGCCACTCAAATGCGATGTAAGCAAACCGTTGCACGACGAATCGGAAATTATCTCAAATGTTGCTGAGCCCGATGATGAGAATGTTGCAAGTAAAGAACCACCCAGGCTGTGCAATGACGGTGATTTTGGAATTACACGTGTTGCTGTGGCAGCTGAAACTGCTAAACAAGGGGACGATGACAAAGGGCAAGACGATGACGATGAAAATGGCGATGACGAGGATAAGGATTTCGGTGTCTTTATATATTGCTTGGATGTGTATGATATAGACGACGATGATGACGAATAAGAAGAGGAAGACGAAGAGGATGACGATAGCAAGCAATTTGCTTTTAAAGTTGACAAGTGCGACGATTTTGTTCCACCAGTTTTGCTTTGCGACTTTTTAGATGAGATCGTTGACTGTAAATTTTCCGAACAATTTGAGTTCGCCAGCGATGCTGGCGATGCCGCCGACGATGATGAAGATGATGACGATGACGAGGACGACGACGATACCGATAGAGTTGACGATGCACAGGAGGATAACAATGATGTGCTGCCAGTTAATTGATGTAAATGGAGTGTATTGTTTATATTAGTTTTACTGCCGACGTCGTTGCCTGTATTATTGCCACCTTTTAGATAACTGTTACTATCAATAGTTATCGGTGAGGCACAAACAGTATTATTTATCAATGTGATACCAATAGCACCGGAATTACTGCTTGCGAAATTATTATTATTTCTAGCTTCGTTTTGCTGATGATCAAGGTCTATATTTTTGCTAATTGCGATTGTGTTGGCGGCAGTGGCTGCTATTGTTGCGCTACTAGTAACACCTTGATTCGTTGTGGTAGTTGTAGTCTGTTGAAACCAACTAGGAAAACTGCCTTTTAGCGTGTCAATAAGATCCTGATCGAGCGTTAAACGCCACGACACAGGGCCGTCCACGCCGTGCGTAGACTCTGCAATAAAATATACATACAATCATATTACTTATTACATTCGAATGTGGGCTTAAGAGCTGAGACTATTAGAAAAATAGCGCTCACAACTGGCACTTAATCTAATGAATTATTTTCGGCTACAATTTCTTTTTTTTTTTTTTTTTCTTAACCGATATCTTTGCCAAAGGGTTGCGATTATGTTCTGTATAAACAGAAAGCAATGACAATTTAACGGGAAAAACGAAAGAATTCTCTTATAAGAAAGTCATAGAATTTGGAATTTTATTAACTATCAAATAAAATTCACGTAAGTCAGGTATCAGTCGAAGAGTAGCAACGATAATTAAACTTATTTTTTTACGCAGTCTCAAATTCCTTTTAAATTCGACAATTTGTGCACCATTCACTTTATAAATGCAGTGATCGCAAGTAGTAACACCTTTATGTTTTTCGTACCCTACACCATTTGGTATCCAAGGGTATATATAAAATTTGTGTGGATATGTGTAACGATCAGAAGGACTTGATAAAAAGATAAATTCAACTTTTATTATACCGATTGATACAGAATTACTTTCTGAATTGATCTAAGCTTATCACTCCGTCTTTTACGCTCATGTTTACTCCATACGTAATTATTCTTGGGACATTTTGTTGAATGTCGATTTTGGACCAATGACGAACGTTATCGATCGGACCAATTATGCGACCACCGAATAACTGTATTAAGCGAAGTGCTGTAGATGGGCCATAATCGCTATACTGTTTTACTTGTTTTCTTTAATCAGCCATAAATAAATAAGGTTTTTGATGGCTATATGAAAACATTTATATATATTTTTTGCTCACTTCACTACTAAGGTTGCGGATGTACTTTTCTCATTGCCTTTGTCGTATCTAGAAATACGCATTACCGATTTTATAAGTTAGATGTATTCCTGGTCAACCGATTTAAGCGCTTGTGTTCGTCAGATACTTTGAACGTTTATCTGTCCAAAAGTATAGAATCCGTGGCTGATATCGACAAAGGCTTCGGCTGATCCCATTTCGTAGAGATTTTGATGATATCTCCCTACAGTTAAAAAAATGCAAAAAAAAAAAATAATATATATATATATACACGCCTCACATAAATGCACACACGGTGACGATTCTCTTCAAGACGACAAGTTGTTACCCAGACGATTAAGCATTTAAATATTTTCTTTCAACGAATTATTTTCTATTTAAAAAGGAGAAGAAAAAGTTCCTAAGACATGTCGCGTTTAAAATTACGGTTTTGTTTGCCATTCATTGCTTAACGTTATGTGCGGTAAATTCATAAACTTTTGAGTGCATTGAAAAGGAAATAGAATTATGTAAAAGTGTCAAAAGATAGGGATAATTGAAATCGATTTAGCGACAACAAATGCTTAATTAAATTTAATAAATTGAATTAGTTGTTCGCACCCCTTCTGACACGCTTTTGCTAAAATATCTTTTAATGCACTTTAGATCAACGACTGTATCGAAATTATTGGCAACAAACTAAACTGCGTAAATACGGACTCTCAGAGAGAAGGTGTTGAAAGCAAATTATTAGAAACAGATCTAACATGTGAAAATCGAAAGAGAACGCGATTTTAAAATAATTGGAAAAGCGACGACGGCGCAAATGATTGAAAAAGAATTTAATAATAACGTATATAACAATAAACTGATAGTAAAACCAATAATCGTAAATATAAAACATAAGGTATACGATAATAGCATATAAGATAGCACATCGCTTACGACAAGCATGTAAAAATTGTTTCCTTTTGTTTTCCAAGGTTATGAAAATGCTATGGTATTCATTATTTTACTTCCATTCGGCCAAAGCGCAGTTTTTTTTCTATTCTGTTCCCTATCAAAAGGCGACGCTTCACTAAATTCATTGTTCTCGTAGAACAGTGTGTAAAGACTTGTCGTCTTTGTCTTTTATTATAGTGAAGAAAGCCTGTTATTGACGAGAAAACGAAAAAAAATATATATAAAAAATTATATTCGATTGTGGGCAAAACTTTTTGACTCTATGACTTTATCTAAAGAACAGAAGAACGAACGTTTTTGCGCAAATTCCACACATATGATACATAAGCCCATCTGACGCAATATACTCTTTCATCTTGAGCAAGTGGAAACAATCAATTCTCACTTTCATGAAATCTTTAGCTTCTTCCTGTTTGACTGAGAGACTTCGTGTAGTTTCCCTTTTAACCTGAGCTATTTTTAAGCTCAAAGCTATACGATAAACTAAATTTAAGAACGAATGGATATACCTAAAACAATCTGACGTCGATAATGAAATGCATATATTTTACAAGATTTCCGATGCATCTATTTGGGCGTTACAAACATTTGATAAATCTATATCTATTTTTTGCGGTTAATATAAGAACTTATTCAATGCGATTGATGAGTGTCCATGAGAACAAGAAACTAGCTTTTTGCCCGGACAAAGAGATTTTACATTTCGACTACTCTTTATAGAAGATGTAATCAAATATGCCTTAAATACGAAGCTTGTGTTCCGCGCGAGTACGTTTCATATTTGACATCTTTTGTTTACCGTATGCCAATGCTTTTCAATTATCTATGCTCCTTAAATATAGATTATATCAAAAGCACTTTATCTTAGCAAGACCATTATCAGAAAATTTCATTACATCTAAAAGAATAATTTTGAAAGCACTTCCCATAAAAGAAGGAAGGAACGCTTATTATTAAAATATTTATCATTAATTCAAGCAGACACAACAAAACAAGTCATCTAAACATTAATCTGGTTGTCTTTGAAACATCGAAAGTCTTATTAAGTGCAACATCAGTCATCCATTCACCTGCTGCTGATGGGATCAACTAAAACGTTAAATTAAGTGAAATATTGAAAACGACATAAATTATTGTTCATCTCTCAAGCCTAACCGATGAAACAACCTACACTCAGGGCAAAAGGAATCCGTACAGCGTCCTACATTAATATAGATAATGTGTTGCACTAATAATGAAACCGTAAAAATAAAAATAAAAATAAATTTAAAAAAGAAAAATGCATAATCTCAGCATGAATTAGCCTTGATAATAAAAGAATAACACATTACAATATTCATTTTCTAAAAATAACTAATTAATAGAAATCGAAAATAGAGATTTTTAACAGACAAATAGAAGAAGAAAAAAGAAACAAAAATAACAAAAAAGCAAATAAGAAAATTATGTTCGGTCGAGACCGAATCTTTCATACCCATCACCGTCATTCTAGAAAAAAGCAAACAACTAGATTTTCACACTCAATAACATTGGATGGGCGCGGTTGATTTTTCTATTTGTAGAGTAAAAATGGAAATGTCTGTATACGGTGTACGTGTTGTACTTTATGAGCGCCAAGAAAAAACACGAAAGACAGAGGTGTTCACAGGTTTTGTTACATAGGCGTATGCACGACGTTTTAGCCCTGTCCATGAATAACTTTAAGGCACAAATACTACACAATTACGCAGACGAGCAGATGGATAGATGAACAGGCGGATATGTTTAGGTGCATTCCGAATTTGAAAACGTCGAAGAATTTATATACTTTTTTGGATTTTTGAAGCTTATTTCTGCGCCTTATAAAGATATTGAAAAAAAATTAATCTTAGGCGTGGACAATTTTTTACATTTTTGTACCGGTTGTTGCAGATTCATCTGCTGTAGTCTATATGAGTAATGAGCAAAAATGAATTGCTTATTCTTTTTGCAAGACAAAGGCGTCCTCGGTTTATGTAGTACTATAGGCGTCTCCTTCGATCGATTTGACCCACTTTCAATACCAACCTGCATGCAAAAGCTTCCAATGTTTCTCCGAAATGTGAAGTCGGTAGTTTCATCTTTGCGACTACACATTATACAGATGCATTTGCAGTACATATTATACAGATGGACAGACGGAAAGACAGCTAGACGCAGATGCTTAAATCGATCCAGAATTTGATACGCTTCTGGGCGTTGCAAACTTTCTGACAAAGTGAATATACCCCTCATCCTTCGGTGACGGGTATAAAAACAGGCATTGTTATCTTATGTCGCAAACATCTATCACAACACAATAGTACTTTTTTCTATATTGAAAATAGAGCGGTAAACTTTTGATCGTGCGACAGTCTTCGATAGTAAAACTTTTCGAAATGCATACACATTCATACAAATAAATATATATGTGTGTACAGGTTTACATATATACATATGTGCATACAGTACAGTGCAGCACAATTGTATTGCACTACTTATTAAACGATATGAAATTAAATATCTTGGACTTCAGTATCAAGCGAGTATTCAGTCTAGATTTTTATGCGAACATAAGTTTTCCTTATACGGTGTGCACGTGAACGCGCTGCATATATGGAATTTAGTTCGTTTCTACCGGCCTTGCTTTTTCATCACATAATTTTCATTCAATTCCGGAAATGAAATTTTTGCAAATTTATCCGAATTGTTCTGAACCTTTCTTATAATAGCTAAGATTACGAACTTTGTGCACATTGTAGAAAACAAAAAATGTTGGAATATTGTCACCTAAAGCTTACCAAGCTAAGGAAGCGAAATGAAATGAAGTACTTTTTTTTAGAAGAGTCATGTAAATATTCGATGTCAGAATAGTCACAAGCAAATGTTCTGCTAACAAGTTAACAATTAACAGAAAATTGAACGATATGTATGTATGTATTTACTTTAGACGGTGAGTATCCAAGACTTGCTCAAGGGCGAAGATCGTTTTTATTTAGATTTTTGGCCATAGTATTGAAAACGTGCGACAACTTTTAAATAGATTATAACACCAATCGCCGGAGAATGAAGGTATACTAGCTGTTCGATATCGTTTGTAACATACATTTGAAAATACATATCGACATTTGATTAGCATAAAGTTCCGAGCAACTTTGGCCATAGAAATTCGTCTATTATTTTACATACATATATATACACATATACTGGCTGGTTGGAAATTGGAATTGTGCATCGATCAGTTTCAAGCAGACTTTATTCGACCTAGCCGAACATGGTAAAGCTTTCACTAAAAATTTCCGGAATAAAATTTTGCAAATCAATTTCGCCAATGCGTTCTGCTACAGCATTAGTTTGATACACAGCACATGTGCTTTTGCAGTTGTTTTACCTTTTTTGAAATAAAAAGTTTATATATATGTTATATCCTCACTTTGGTCCTCCATCACGTCTTACTTACATCTCGCTATTTTGACACAACTAAACACTTTTAAAGCTTTTTACGTAATAAACATAAGCTTACGCCACATTGCTGTACTCTAATTGTCTGTCTAGCTACCTGAAAAAATTTATTTTAACCGCAAGAAATTTCCGTATTTCGCAATATATTCTATATGTTTATAATGTAATTCTGGAGATCTCGCATTAGAATTCGCATTATCCAATCGCACATGTATGCATATTGACGTATTGACGAATTGAAATCAAAACCAAAAACTATTGAAAAAGCAAAATGTCACCAGTGTACGTCACCAGTGCAGTGGACGTGTGTTTAATCGCCGTAAGCGTTACGCTTTCATCGGCTGAGCATTCACTATAGCTGGCGCCAAGTATGGCCTGCCCCATTCAGATGCCCCATAAATGCGCGAATACTGACCTGATAGCCGCGATTGTTAGACAGTCGGTTACTCACTCATGCGGATGCAACAGCCGTAATAAAAAAGCCGCTAGCATGCCCGCAAGCAAGCAAAGAGTTACGAAACCTTCTTTTATTTGACATCAACATAAAGCCTAAAGACGTGTAAATTTTCTCATTTGTGATCACCGTGAGATTCTTAGCAGATTTACGCATGCAAGCATTTACACCTATTCATTCTTTTCACCGGGAGTTTCAACATAGAAAAAACTAAAATAAAGTGTACAGAGAAATCAAACGAATATATACAAAGTGTTCATTTGAAGGCAAATAGTACATATATTGCTGTTTAAGCTCTTATTTGATTGCTGAAAATAATGTATGCGCGTAAGATGTGCTTTAAAGCAAATTCAATTTTCTGATTTGTTTGTATTTCATTTCGGTGAAGTTTTTAGTGTAAATGTTATACAATATGTGCGCATTACGCTTGTAGTTGCATTAAAATATCTAAGATTTGAATGTCATTCATTTCATTTATTCGTTTCAGTCAGTCAGTCAGTCAGTCAGTCAGTCAGTCAGTCATACTATTTAAAATTGCTACATGTCTTAAACTGTTTGCCATTAAATTTTGTTATGATATAAAGGTATTGTTTGTTTATTTCAAAATATGCATAAACTGCGTTGCGTTGCATACGTACAATATGATGTATACAGTCGCATTTAGTTAATTGGGACCAGATACAATAAACTTTAAAATGCTAATACAAGGATTACTAAACAATGAATCCGCTATAATAGCGCTGTTTTGCTTTTTTAGTACCAATCGGTGAATACATACAAATCTATATATGTATCTGTTGTAAAGCTCACAGCTCGGGTTACGTTTTAGATGCAATCCGCTGTCATTGCCTACGACATTGTATCCATTTGTACGTGCGATTTTGTTATATCTCTAAATATTTGGCAACATAATCTAATGAGATTTGTACGTTACTAAGATAACAAAACCGGCAGGCGATTTTAATGAAACCAAAATGGTTACGTTATTATTTAAAAATAAAAAACTAACATTCTTTAATTTTGGCGTAACGATGTATATGTGACGATTAAAATAAACAAAAATGCTGAAAATGCTGTTCTTTCCTTGGGATGTACCCTACAAACAATAGTCACTTAAAAATCTCTTTGCTTTTTAATTATAATAATTACACTCCGCACCACTTGTGGTACAAAGGTGCATTAAATTTGTGCAGATATACGCAACACTTTTGAAAACTTTTTATTATACCTTGTTTGTCCGTCCATCCGTCCGTCCGTCCGCCTTTTTTGTTTGCTTGTGTTCAGCATAGAGGAAGCAAATTTTTGAGATATTTTGATGAAAATGGATATATTAAGGCATTTTGGCCCAAGAATGAACTCTATGGACAATCGTTCAGATCGGACTACTTTTCCAACCACTTTCCACATAAGTGGTTATTTTGAAAAGCCGTTATATAAATAACTGTAGGATGCTGTAGGGTATTTAATGGTAGACCACGGCTCACTATAATGTCTTTACTTATTTTGAATCTGCCAGTGGGTGCTTTGGAATGGTTTCAAGAATAATAATTATTTACGGCCAATATTAAAACGATATCATCTAAAGTAAGTGTAAAATTTCTTTAGCTACTGTAGACTCGTTTATGAATTGATTACCTGATTATTAAACTCGTGCCAATTTTACGTTATTGAAGCAATAATGTAGACATACTGACATGAAAATAATTGAATGAATAAACTTATAATACAATGAAAAGTATAAAATTTACGGGGTCTTCAGCATTATCGCGTTACAAGACCAAGTTTTATTTATCATTAGTTAGATGTACTCTCTTTTTTCCTTTTGTTATAATTTTTTAAACTTCACAACAACTTTATAGTTGGTATTGTTAGTTGGTATTATTTTGCGAAATCGTCATTACAAAAAAACAAAAAATGACAGATGCGGTATATAAGGTAAGGAGAACTTAGATGCGTTTTTAAAATGCTTTTACATCCGCAAAATTTAATTGCATTTTTAATTTTTTTGGAAACGAAACTCGCAACACAAAAACATAATTACTAACTTTTTCTGTCACGTAGTTAAATGATTTTGTTTCGGACGAAACGTGTAATTTCAACGAGATGGCGCCGCGACTCTGGCACATATATGACGATACTGTTGACAGACTCACACGATTTCTGCGTAGTACCAACCCCTTCAAACGATATCTATCAAAATTCCCTTACATTATGCCAATTAATTTTCGATTAAATGTTGTTTTTGATGAAAAAAAAATACCGTTAACAGTCAGCATTGGCTTGAGAGATGTTCTGGCGACTCTTGACTACCAAAAAAGGTAAGTCACCCAAATGCGACATAAAATATCATAATGCTGACACTGTAAAGATATCGACAGGCACCTCATCCACTATTCTGCTTGAATAATCATCCTAGAGAAAGGTCTGCTCACTTTTGACCAAAAGCAACACTTTATGGGAACCGTTCGGCCAAAATAAGAGGAATTTTTTCATGCCATATGAAACATAGATTCATCACTATACTCCAGAAGGAAAACAGCAATCAGCCGAGCGGACAGCAACCGCCGAAAGCCGTCCAAAACGATCAAAAAGACAAATATCGAGTGAGAAGGTTATGGCGCCCGTTGTTTGGCCAACGCATGGTGCAATATTCATCGAGTACCTGGACAAGGGACGAAGAGTCAATAGTGGATATTATTTATGAAATTAAAAAAAAAGAGCCAGAGACTTATTGAGTGAAGAGATGCTTCTCGTGGCACAACCAATTTATATGTGAGAGGAGTTCAATGCTTGTATAATTTCAAGAAACACCGGCATTAGGACATTAGGACGCCAGACTCAGGTCCTGTGAAACAGTTAATTTACTTCCACAACCCATAGAGCGTGCCCTCAACTTGAATAAGTGTTGATTGATAGGGAGAAGGTAGAAAAAATTTTGATGTTCAAAAATCGTATTTTTAAGGAAAAATCTTTTGTAAATAAAAATCCCATGAACCAACATCCAAATTGAATAACCACATGTCAAATTCTCAAAAAAAAAAAAACAAAATGTCTTTGATTATCCTTTACATGCGCTGAAGATTAGTGGACGATTTTTTAAAGTAAAAATGATAACCCAGGGGAGGAAATTTCACTTATTGCTTTCAAATTTTCAGGAAACTATCGAATATCAAAACAAGTCAGTAAGTGATGTTAGGTTCAAGTTAAGAGGTATCATCTATATGCGTAGATACTTTATTTAAGATTCGATGTAGTTTATAAAACACAGTGTGCATATTTAACAACTGATGAGAACAGATTCAACTTCCCCTTGAAAAGTGGCAGAGAGTAACAATCATCCGAATGATTACAAACCATTTTCAACATTATCACCATTGTATCACCCACTCTTTCTTCCTTTTGCAGTGGACCATTTGCGACTTCCACACAATTTTCGTATACAACAACTTACGCACATATTATCGGATATGCCTTTTGTAAGACAGACTTCTTCGTGAGTGAAGAAAATATTTACAAGTTGAAGAATTTTTTTTAATACTACACTCACTTTCAATAGAAATTCTTGAACATCGTACAGGCGGGGCATTATTTCTCATCATAAGAGTTGCAATTATTATTTAATACCATACCTAACGTCATCTTACCTGCAGAATATTAATTAAAACCTTTACGTTAATACACAATAAGTGATTCTGACATATTTTTTTATTTATTTATTTGTTTGTTTTTTTTGCTTTTCATTACATATTGCAAATCGATATTTCGCAAATTAAATGCCATTAGTAGTAGAGAATGAAAGGGTTTCGAAATTGACGTCAATATATGACAAAATGGCAAGAATTTTATGGTACACAAAAGCTTAGCCAACCACAATGTCCTCGATTGAATTGAATCAAAAATTATTATAAACTTAATAGATTTTCTTCAGTTCTCTCGGGCACACGCATTTTTCAATTTTTGGCAACGAAACCGCTAGTTGCAGTCTATCATCGTCCCATCTGTTGGTCCTATATTATCTACAGTCTAGTGATAGTTACACAGTTACAAAAAAGCAAAGTTATTTTCGTAATTTTTATTGCCTTTAAAATTCAATGTTAATGTACTGCACCGCACACGCAACAAACCTTATACACGCGATACGTGTACACAAAACATTTCACACAATTTTCAAATGATTGTAAAAAAGTTTGTAAAAAAAAAAATGCAATGCATTTGGTATGAAAATTTTATGAAAATATATCATAATACTAGCAATCAGCGAAAAATGAATTCCCCGAAGATAGGCATTTGCTTAAGTATCTCTAGTACTCGATGTTTACGGGTAAGAGCTTTCTTTATACAAAAAAAAAAAAAAAAAAATTCGTCCAAAGGTGAGTTACATATTTTATCGAAAGAGAACCAGGGGAGTGCGACTTCCGTTTACATAATTAGTGACCATTCGTTTTATTTGCTTCATAAAAAGCACGTATCGCTTTTTGTTAACTATACTAGGCAAGATATTACGGAGCACTCCAGAGTGAAATCTCTGCAAGAATCTGTACTGAATTTTAGTTCGACGTCTTCCTATTTACTTTACAAAACTTGAATGAATTTTCTGAGGTAGAATTACTTTTCTTTCAACTCTTGTAGGTATGCTTTTAGCCGTACAGTTGTTCTTTTTACTTGAAACTTAGTCGTGAATGTGTCTTTGAAAACCGTACTTTCAAATAAATCGAGGGATAAACTAAGTCCCCAAGTAACGGCATTAAACAAAGTGTATCGAGCACAGTGATAGTGTTATGATATATAAACGATATTAACAGATAAGGGTGCGAGCGCAGCGCCCACCCTGGTGCGATACGATTGATTTTAATGCAAGCATTTTACGCATAGTCAAGCACGGATGCTGATCAAAAAATACATGTGAAGTTTTGGAGATACTCGAAATACATATCTGCGGCTTCACAAACGAAATAAGAAAACTATTACACCCACATTTTCTGATGATGGATATAAAAATATGCAAATTTTTATTTCAGCAAAAGTATAGAAAATTTTTAAAATAGATTTTATAGAGCAAATCACAAACAAAATGATTTTTGAATGCCAGTGTTGACAACAAGCTGCACACACGCATGCATGCATAGAAATGTGTTTTAAAAAGACAAAAAAAAAATATGACAAAACAGCAAAATTCTGAAAAAATGTGTGCCAAAACGATGAAAATCACAACTATTTCATTTATTTATATAGCTAATCAAGTTAAATATATGGAAAAAGTGCTAACGGCACGATACATAAAATAAAATAGAAGCAAAAACAAAAAATTACGTTTGACTTAGAACGAATCTTTTAATGCCCACCACACACGTGCCTTTTTACTAAACACATTTCAATTAAACAAAAAATAAAAAAATTTATATATATATATATATATATGCATATATGTATATATATATATGTATGTATATATGTGTATATATTTGCTTAAAAATGTATAACAATACCGTAAACGTAACATGCTGTGTATGTGTATGCAACCATTCCGTAGCTATCGCAAGGTATATAGAGCAGCATTGATCCAGAATGAACAAGGTAAGAATGAAAACGGAACGTCGCCAACTCTATTGCATATCTTATAAGAATCTCTTACTTAGCAGAATTGTTGCCGGCAAAAAGGAATAGATCATCGCTAACACTAACTCTTAAGCTTTAAGATTCTTAATGAGGATGCCAGTGCTGTATAATTGATGGGGTTGTAGCGACATAATTCTAGAGAAATAATCACATATTTACAAAGGTTACATTGTTGGCTTTATTTGCGCCAGCATGGAAGCTGTAGTACTGCAACATGACAAGGCTCGATAGCATTCTTTGCTGTTTTTTTCCCCCATGAGGAATATAAGGATACAACTTAAGGCTCGTTTGCAGTGTCAAGCGTGAATTTTTGTGAAAAATCAAAACAAAAAGTACATGCAAGCTATCAGTGGAGACAATATAAGAGATTCTAATATGAAAGTATTACACAACTAAAGCTAAATGCACTTTATTTGCTCGAATGCTTATATCGATCCACAATTTGAGACTGATGAAGAAAATATATACTTTGTGGGGTCTATGAAGCTTCTTGCTGGGTGCTGCAAACGTCTTGACCAAATAGATATAACCCCCAAGCAAATTATGGGTTTTTTTATTGATTGATTTATCTGAACCAAATTTGGTGAGAGGGAAAAAGAAAAATCTTAGAATACTTTTGTCTTAACAAGCCAAGCACTGAAATCGTAACGACATTTCCAATGAACAGACAAAGGGACGAATCAGTGCAGCTATTTGTGGTCAGGGAGGATTGCTACACTTTCTCTTTTAAATATTTTACGTGTTATACAAAAGTTTTTTCCTTGTTTTTTTACATACGATGCTCATGAAAAATTTACTAAATATCATTTTAAATAGAAAAAAATAGAATCACTTAAAGACATTCCACCATTATCTAATCTCAGCATGCATGTATACAGATGTTTATATTTGCAACTTGTGGCGGCATAAAACAATTCAATTAAAATATTCTCTAACAAATTTGTCACTTCTGCGTTAGCTTTTCAAAGCAGTCAAAGCAGTCAAAACAGTCTTAGAGGATCAATAACCCATTCAAGGCTCTTGTGATGTTTGATATTTCGCATTTCTTTCATCGTCTTATTTAAAATTATAAATATTTTGTAATATTTAGTTGAAAGCACATGTCTTCGTTTCATTTACATTAAAAAAAAAAAAAAAAAATTGAAACAAATGCTTTTCAAAAGTGTTTGCTTAATACCTCATATGGAACATTAGGTCACGTTTTCTTTATCGATAAAAATTCAAATATAACTAACTATTCCATCCTTCGCTTTGCAACACTCAGGCATACATCTTCGTTCTTAATCCAGCTTCTTAGACCATCTTTCGTTGGAATAACCAGGTCTATTTACCCATTCGGATGTTAAATTTCAAATGTTTATATGCAAGATAAACGTGACACCACACCACGTTAGCTTGAGAGCAGAACTAAGCCTAAAGCTAAACTTTAGTTACCAAAGAACTACACATAAATACGGCCTAATAAGTGAGGTTTTTGCTTTGTAATAATGCAAGTGAAGCGCGTGGGCAAAGTATTTATTATACGATTATACGATTTCACTGTTGAATAATATAACTTTTTCCTCCGATTCATTTTTCTTCTTTCTTTTTTTCTTTTGTGCCAAGTTAATGCCAAATTATTTGATGCCATCACCAAGACCGTAGATAAACAAACTCAAACGGACAAATAAGCAAAAAACAGCAAACAACACAAAGCATAATTATCCTTAGAAGTCCTGAGGCTTCTTACATATTGAATTCAAACCGGAAATTCAATTAAAAATAGCATTACAGTCGAACAAGGACGCTATCAGATACTCTGCATCACCACATCGTCTAACATAATTGTTTTGCAATAACACACCAAATACCGTACTTCCTTCCCATGTAAAGGCATATTTTTCACAATGAGCTCTTACGTGGGAAGAGATCCAAATCGTAAATAGCCGTAGTAGAAATTTAGCGAAACTAACTTTCTGCTCATAAATCTTATCATTCTTCATCTATTTTTATCTTAAAGTATTAAAAATTACATTTTCTGGTTCCTTAAGAGGCTACGTTTCGTGAAACCCTTTATACGGGATATAGTCCAAAAAAAGGACCCAAGCTTTGTACAATTAATTTTTATGTCAAATTGTCGACATTAACGAAATATTAGAAGTTATACCATTTTGTCATATTAAGGTTTATTATCTACTTGTTCCAGATTTCATGCAAACATATATATATTCTTGATCATCACGAAATTCTGAATTGATTAAGTCATGTCTGTCCGTCTGTTTGCCTGTGCGCCTGTTTGTTGTTGATACTCTTCCGGTCGCCAAAAAGAAAGATATCAACTTTAAATTTGGCAGAAACATTGGAAATTTTTACCCACAAGTTGGTTTTGGAAATGAACCAAATAGGTCGGAGCATACGCCCGCAGTGAGGCATAAACTGAGCCCAACTTCCTTTTTCCAAACGAAAATTTGCGGATTTCCGCCCATTACTCACAAATTGTAAAAGATAGAAGCCTGCAATTTTCCACGTTTACTTTACAAACCACTCATCCAAGCCCCCCACAAAGTTACATGTGATTAAGTTTTCTTTATTTCACTCTTTTGACGGATTATGCTTATTAATCAATTGTAAGGTAAAGACGACAGAATATGCAAAAATATTGTGTAGATTCCTCAAATGAAGATATATTATCGGCCTAGAATGCGTTAATTCTAGAATATATATGGTGGACATCACGGCTTTGTCGATTAATTTTTTCTTAATAATGCAAGCCACATGTATATTAAATAAAAGGACATCGAGCGTAGAAGGTGACAAGGCAAGCGTGTTAATTCACAATCAATTGTGGTGGACATCACGACGTGGTGGATTAATTTTTCTTAACAATACATTTTGGTGAAGTAGAAGGCGAAGGATAAATTTTATCTAATTCAATTTTTTGTGACAATAAGTAAAAGCATGAGACATCAAAGATTTTAATGCTGGTAGATATACGAGATTCGGCTCTAATCCAATATAACTTTCTGACTTGATTTTATATAACGACACTTTCAAAATAATAGGGTATGATCGTAAAAATGGTCCAATTCAATCCGTTTTATGTAGGATACGGAGGAGAGATAGCAGACAGATAGACAGACAGTCATGTTCATGTCGATTCAGAAAATAATTCTGGGTCGATCGCTACAATAATAAGGGGGTTACTTGAAGCCCTTCTGGATATCACATACGTCCGCACCATGTATCATGTGACGAAGAGCATAATAACAGCTTAACTGTCAAGGCCACGAGCAATGACGTTCCATAAATGGACAGTTAACTTGATTTACTGGCTAACGTTGATATGTATTTACGTGAGAGCTGCAACGTGGGAACACACATACGCCTATATAATCATCGATTCTCCTCCATATATAAATATATATATTTTTAAGTGTTTTTGCAAAAAGCGTGGGAAAAAAACACATGCCCATTGCACCTACAAAATTAAGACCGAAATAAGAAGAAAGGTTAGGGAAGCGATGTCAAATTATCGATCCTGTACGACAAACAAATAACTTCGTCCAGTCCCTTAGAAGACCCGGTAAAAGAGAAAAGGCGAAAATTATCCCTCAACCACTTCCAATATGAAACGAAAAAAAGCTCAACAGATTAATTGGAAACTAGCTGAGGTGAATTGAGGATATGTTAGAAATGCAGCAGCAAGCTTTATAACATTTACATTGGAGTAGGGAGGCTTGAAAGAGACTGTAGAGTAAGTCAACAAATAAGTTGAAGGAGTTAGCTAGACGACCGCCAATAATAGGGAAAAAGATTTATGTTCGTAAATTATGTATCTGTGATGCGAGCGCTACTTCCTTTAATACAAACCATTGTGCTTGAGAATGAAATTGTCCGTTTCAATGGACAATCCAATAATATAAGTAAAAGAAAACCATTTACAATCCGTACGAAGAAAACAGAAGTCAATAATGCAAAAATGTGCAGTGCAATCCTTTAATCAAGTCAATCTACTAGCTGTGTGGGATGCACTCGTACATATCAGCAAATTTCACAAAATAGTATTATATTATAATAAAATACCATACATACATGTACACATTGATGTCATTTCGCTTATTTTCTTTTTTGTATTTTATTCATTTTTTTTTCTTTTTGACTTCTAAGGCAGACTTATGGTACCACTTAGTTGCCAACAACATTATGTTTCATAATTGAAAGAAAATTTTAATAAATTTAAGAAAAAAAAACTATTTTTTCTTTCTCATCTACCGTCGGTCGATCTCTCTCTTCTCTCTTTGACCGACCGATTCTCGCCGTTCGTGCACGTATGATGACTCATTTAGTCCATTGCTTCGGCAGATGCAAATGAAAAATATTTCACTACTAACAAATATTTCCATTTCATTGAGCGCTATATTTAAAATAGACACTCAAGTCAACTGATTCAGAAAGAGAAAAAATTTGCATTTAAATAATTCAGACAGAGTACAACAACAGCCAGAGTTGTTGTTGCGGCACACCCTCACAAAACTCGATAGTGAAAACTACAAGAATTTATATATAAATTAATAAATATATAAAACTATAAAATTAATTGATGCGATCGGCTACATTTCGCTTCATGCTTAAAAATGATATAAAGTTAGCAGCTGTACCGCCACGAAAACAAATATTATAATTTCACGTTTTAATACACAAAATTCCTACACAATTATATACACGTAGCATTTTATGCATTGCAACATTGTAAAAAAAAAAAAAAAAGAAAACAAAAACCAAAGCATAACAAAAACAAATTGTGTTTGATTTGAAATGTTAACAATGATGATATTAACTACAACACAATAATGATTCTGGAAAAATTCACTCACACACACACCTAACACCTTTTCAAAGTGTGTGGACTTGATCTCATATCATGCTGAAAATATGACTTGGACTATAAATACGTATTAGTACAGACGATTGCGGGTAGAACGAAAATTTTCTTTTTATTGAAATTTTGTGTTCTATTTTCATCGAAAAAACAAGGGCACACTGTTGACTTTACATCTTGTAGGTGTAAGCAGCCAATACTTATAGAATCGTTTCTTTTGAGGCTATATCGACTTTCGACGTTCAATTTCAAAGTTTAGTATTCAATCATGAAAGAACACACTTTGAAGCAAGTCAATTCAATATTCGCTTCAAAGGAGCGTCAAAGAAGCGAATATTCGTCTGCGCTTGGGTCCACAACAAATGAACCATTAAGGGTTTTGTAAAAAAATTCCGAACTTCAAGGTTTGGCACAGAAGTACAAGAGAACGGAGAGACTATTAAGGTTTTGCTTGAAATGCGTGATAGTGAGAGCGACAATTTACCGACTTTATAGTCCTTAAGAACAAAGTACTCCTGCGATCGGCGTGCCGAGTACTCCAACTATTCGGTGGTAAAAGTCCTCAAGATGATTGACTTCAACCTGTTTGGAAGTTTTCATCCTAAATAGATAGATACTACAATGGAAGTGGTTCCGCGCAAACAAACAACAACAACTTTTAAATTGGGGATTATAATTTCTACCTCAGAACGCACGTTCCCAGCTCAGCTGCACCAATCTTGCAACGGCTCCAATAAACTAATAAACCTTTATGTCTAGATCTTTTTTCATTGCGTCATGTTAATCGACTGGATTGGAAATCAAAAGAATCTCAGATCTCATTAAACTCTGTTTTTCATCTACCATTTATTGATAATAACAATTAAGGAACTCTAAACAAAAAACCGAGATCCAGCCCAGTTTACTCACTGCTTATTTTCTTTATTTGAATTTTATTCGTCGGAATCAGTTTTCGCAGCGATTTCAATAGGAACAAGTAAGAAAATGATGTTCACACGTGATCGAATCTTTTACACTCCTCCAACACACATAAGACACTTCTTTACAATGCACATTCAAATAATCTGTAATCGCCGTACATTAGGAGCGCGTATTAACCCAAAAAGTTTTCCAGCAGAAGGTCTACCCCTTACTAAGTCACATTGGGTAGTAGTACTTTAAATACTCCATGTCAAAGTAGCGCCTATAAAGTTTACCCTACGCTACACGTTATATGATTTCGCTATGGTCTGAAAAATGAGCGATTAGTATGAGAAAGTATGTGAAGGCAATTTTCCACCTATGAACGGCTGATCTAGAAACAAAAAAAAAACATTTTTGGTGTTGTTTTCTGATATATATATATATGGTAAGAGACTTGTACGCTACGATAATCCGAAAATCAAAAAATACGAAGCCGCGTGCTTCAATCGATAAGTCATGTCCGTCAGAGGACAACAATTTCGTTCTTATGACGATATCGCGAAATGAACGATTAATGATAAACGAGAAACACAAGTGCTTATTCCGAAGCGGTATTCAAATGCTGCCAGAAATTTGGGGAAAGTTAGCAGCCATTAATGGACGATATTACTTTGGATAGTCGATTGTAGTTATTTTTCGACTGAGTGAACTTAGACCACGCTTGAAACAAATGAAACTTTAATAGCAGTTCAGAATAATAAACAGTGTCGTTAATCCCAGAAAAATGTGTTGAAATGCAGGAGAATATTAAATAACCCAGACGGAATTACTGCCGCGTCAGCTCAGCCATCGGTATCCAAATTATCGATCAACTGTTTTATTTTGATATGAAGACAATTAAAATGTATGTCGAAACGTGCTTATTGCATTCCTTGCTTGTTGGATGTCACAGTTACATATTATCATATGGAAATCTCTGTGAGGCAATCCTAGCCGTATACCCAACCGTAAGTTCAGTTCCATTAAGTTGAATGAAATTAGTATGCGGCATAAACGCAGTAAAAAGACTGCAGGTGAGTATGAGATAAGTACCAGGTTTTCTTGTTGCTCGGCTAATGAGTAATTTGTAATTCTACAGGTGTTTGTTATAGTGCTCATCGGTTAAGAACGGATACGAACAATAACAACATGGTAATAATCAAAATAGAAAACACATACATTCCTTGTTTACGTCTATAGTTTACATTATATTGACGACGACAACAACAACAGTAGCAGTGTACTATGCATCTTATTTAAAATTTAATCTTATGTTTATTTTATTTTTTACTCAAGTTTTTATTCGATGATCTTATTTTTATTTTTTTCTATTTTCTATTTTTTATTTTATATGTATATATATATATTTTTTTTTTTGTTTTCATTGTGATAGGAACATGAGTTTCTATTATTTAACACTCACTATCCTTGATTGTAATTAATTTGATTTTGACATACAAGTGTGTATACACGTTTACATGCTATATCTATACCAATTATGTTGTTGTTAAAACGTATTTCAATTTTGTATTTATTATAAACAAATTTATGCATAATTTTTCGAGCAATTATATCGACCTTGAAAACAGAAAAATTTTCGTCTGTTTCTAGGAACAAACGACAATAAACACATGCATACATAAATATGTGTCCATACGCCTTGAGGAGACTCGTAAAATAACCCATATCTTTTCCGTTTTATTGACTCCTACATAAATATATATACGTATACATAAATACGATAGACGTTTCTCATTCATTTTATTATTTCGCACAAAGATTTCCGAGTGCTAAAGTTTTTGTACGCGAATTAAGAGCGAAGAGAAAAAGTAAAATTTATCTTTTTCTTTATTTAACATAACAGAAATATTTTAAATAATTAAACTTGATTTTTTTTCTTTTTAATTTTTATTTTGGTTTATCATTGATGAGATAGATCTCTTGTACATCGCCCAAAGGAATATCATTTATCGCAATTATAAACATTATTATTATTAGGCGGAGATCTTTTATAGGCGGACACTATCAGAATCATCTTCAGGCGACCAACGACGGAGAAACGTCAATCTCATTGAAATGCCTCTTTCGACGTATTTTTATAGCCACCATTGTAATAAGGGGATGTATTTATAATGTTTTTTCTCCATAATGTACGTAACACCCAAAAGGAAGCTTCAGAGACCCTATAAAATATATATATTCTTGATCAGTGTGAAATTCTGAATTGACTTCACCTTGTCTGTCCGTCTGTGTGTTTATGTGGTCGACTTCGAATTTGGTAAAAACATTGGACGTTTCTGCAAGCATGTTGGTATTGAAAATGGGGCAAATTGGTCGAAGCCGAAGCGCACAGTGGGGGGTAAACTGAATGCAAGTCCGTTTTTATTAACAAAAGTTTATAGATGTTTGCTCATGCAATATGGTAGATATGGTAGACACCGTGACCTGGTGGATTAATTTTTTCATAATAATGCCAACGATATGGGTATCAAATAAAAGAACTTGGGGAATAAAATGCGAAAAGCATAGTAGTGGGTATACAAGATACGAACATGACTTTCTTACTTGTTCATGTGTCATTAAGTACCATTCCAGATACCGTCTGCCACTCCTATCAAACTTAATGGGTTCATATCATAAAGACATCTTTAAGTGCGTTTGCGACATTTTCCGCACGACATGCTTCGCCATGTAACTTTTCGAGTGAGGGCATTAATTGTCAAACATTTTTAGGAAAAGACGCAATCAAACTGCTTGAACACTAATCACCTGATGAAGCTACGTTGCACTATTTATTATCCGCTTTGTGTCGAAGTATAAAAGAACGCACAACAAACTGTATTGCAATCGCAATCGGGTGTTCAAGTCTCAGTGCGGTAGAGCGTACCAGGTATAGCAAGCGGTTAGTTGGTGAAGTCACTAGCGAATCCATCATCTTAATGCGCTAGGGCACATATCGAACAGGTTGCGACCGCTCCCTACCTCTTTCTCTTCCCTCACTTCTTTCTGACGGTCATCGTGCTACATGCGTACGGGACACAAATTCAATCTACTTTAAAAGCAACAAAGCAAACATTAAGAGAAAAGCATTTTTCTTCCAATTTGAACGATTCCGGATACTTTTCGCACGAATAATAAATAGAGATACAACGTACATACACTGCAGTTGCGTACCGATTTGTTATAATTTCATTTAATTGCATACGCAAAAGAATGTTTATCTTCGCCTGAAGTTTATTTTTTCTCGTCTTTGTTTTCAACTTGTCTTTGAAGAAAGGAAAAATGAAACCGACTTTTAAATGTCGAACAACTATAATGTCAGCAACTCAATTAAGCACATTACTTATCTAATATCTTCAAACTGCTAACAAATACATATATATATTAAAAAGTGCCGCATGGAAGCTTTGATTATTAAAAGGAATATGCATGAAATTTGGAATATTTTTCGAGACTATTGCCCTATTGCTCTTTAGAAACAAGTTACGCCCGTTTGTAAATTTCAGTATACTAAGAATACATGTTCTGCGTTTCAAATTTACATTTCGGTTATAATGGTGGAGCAAACGAACATGACTAACTTTGGTTGGACTTGCACGCGTTTCTGACTACAACTGTAAGGAAAATACTAAAGTTTGTCTGTCTTGACCTTTCACGGCGTTGGGTATAAATAAATAATTAAAAATGAAATAAGTAGAACTCTTCTTATAAAGGAACTCACATCAAAATTGCAACCAGATCTGACCACCATATAGTAGCACTTACCTATAATAAAAAAAAAAGATAAAAAAATGAGAAAATTTTGAACAAAAGCAAAATTGTATAGTTAGCTATAATTACAAAAATAAAAGAGGAAAATAATACGTTATTCTAATCGCAAGAAACAACATTAAGTCTCTAGTACTGCAGGTAGACTGATAAATGAAAAAAAAGCTTAGTCTTAAGAACACATGTCAACATTGATTTAATATATATGTGGAAGTTTTACTACACGGAAGTTTTTTTTGGCGAAAGCAGTTTTTAGCTGTGCCAACAGCAATTCGACATTAATGTCAATGCTTGCATAGTACAACTCCGCAGGAGTAGCCAAGTAGGATAGTCTACTCGGGCGGTGTTCGCGCATTCAAATGTCAGTGCGTGAGAACATACTTGGCTGTACCTGTAGTGAGAGCTTAGGCGGTAAAGGCTCTCTCACCCAGAGAGTACACACCCACTAGATTGCGGCCACTCCCTATCTCTTTCTCTTTTTCCTTCTCTCTATTCCTTTGTGACCACCGATGTGTTCACCGTATAGGCGACAACATTTGAGTGGCTTGTCATAGATAGAGAAAAAAAAATAGAAATTCAAAAAATTTTCCTAAAATCGCTAAGTAAACCAGTAACTGACAATTGCAGACTTTATGTGGATTTGCGAACGAACTCCCGATACCGTTTTGCGGAAAAATTGAGCCGGCTCGAACTTGCGTTTTCATTGCACAATGGATTAACTAACTTATTCGCGTGAGTAGGCGAGTAGGTAAGAATCGCGACTATCGAGTCCGTTTTCGTAGGTGCACTTCTTAATGCGGTGGAGACTATTTTGGGCGTAGTTTTACGGAGTGGTTAATCGGTAAAGGCAATTACCGATTGTGCACACAACCATTATGCTGCGGCCACCACCTCCCTATCCCTTTTTCTTTCCTCATTTCTTTCCGTCCCTCCCCGTTTTACACGAATAGGGGACACAACCCTAAGTCGTTGATCATATTATGCAAGTAAATAAATGCAAAGAAAACTTGTCGCACCGGGATAATTTACAGGTTTGTTTGCCAAGTCTAGCTAGAAAATTGCTCTAAGAGTGTATTTTTTAATTTTATCAAACCTGCGGTACATGTGGTGTCAGGTTGGCAAACTAAAAATTAGTTGAAAATTATAAAACCCTTCTATTTTAGTTGAAACTTTAAGCGCGTTCTTGGGAAAACTTTTTCCCGAACTTTTATCCATAACTGCATAACATAACCTTGTCTCATGAGGAACGTCGGATTATTTCATTGATTGGCACTAACTGATTTTATAACCAATTTCTTGAAGACTTTTTCAAAAAACTGAGAAAATTTTTACTTAAAATGAAAGCCATTTTTTTAAATCAATAAGATCGCAACAAGTCCACATACGTCGCTAGATTTCATAAATTTTGTAGTCTTTTATTTTCACCGGTTTTAATCCAGTTTCCTAAAATGAAAAAAGTGAGCTTTTCTTCCGAAAGCTGCTTGGCCACCATTTTCTTTTTAAAAAAATTAATTAAAAAAGTTTTTTAACTACGTCAGTCTATGTATGTGCAAGCATGTATAGCGAAAAGTTTTGTTTCAATAAATAAATTGCTAAATAAATTTGGGAAAATGACTCATGATTTCGCACTCATAAGTTAGAAATGCGCTCCCCCTCTTAAGCTTACGAAAAATTACAGTAAAGAGCAAAGCCATATTTTTACTTCCGGTTCGTAAATATTTTTATTGACTTGTTTTCAGTTGTTCTTCGGTAAATTTTGTGTTGGTGTATTTTGTTTCGTCCATTTTTCTACAACACTTTGAACAGCAAACGGCTTCAAACAAATATGAAAATTTTTGTTTTTTCTGTTAACTTTATGGAAAAAGCAGGGCCTGGTCTCAAAATTCCTTTTTTTTTTTTTATAGAATTTTTTCTTTTTATTTGTTTTTGTAACCACCATAGGGTAGAAAGAATTATAAGTAAAAAAACATCACTTTGATGCATTAATTTTTAGGGCGAATTTGTAGGTGAACGTATTTCACGCAAGAAACAAAAAGTGTACCGGTGACTCGGCCACAATCAATCAATTGAGATGTTCTTAAGACGGTTCTGCACTATTATGTAACAGCTTTTAAAGAACTGCGTCTGTGCCGTGGAGAGTGCTAGACTTTTAATCTACATTTTAAAACGCATTGAGCGCGAATCTTCAATGTTTTTCATTCACGACCGGCAAGTTGCAAATGCGTTCATTTAGTCAAAATATTTGCCACATTGAGAAGACCCTCTTAAGTTTTTATATTCGCGATGAGTATTACATTTTGAATCAATCTAGACACGTGTGTCTGTCTGTCTCTTCGGCTGTAGAATATGTGCGATAAACATTCTCTTGGCCGAAGAAATGTGGGCTTCGAATTTGGCAAAGTCATTTGGTATTTTCGCATGTAGGTTGATATTGAAAATGCGCGAGACCGGTCAAAACATACACCTTCCGCACAACGTAAACTAAAAACGTCTCTGCTTCTGGGTTTTTTTTTTAGCTCATTGCTCATCAGATGCTGCAAATATGAATATAAATAAAAATACAGCTACAGTCTGTGTTTGATTCGACAGTACATGAAAAAAAAACAGAAAATGTCGTCCACGCCCACTCAATCTTATAGAATACCAACATTTCATTTTTTTTTCTCTTTTTTTTTCAAAACGTTTATAAGGAAACTTGACTTTTGTGTGAAGAATTGTTTGGCAAACCGCTATGGGAAGATGCTTGGCTGGACTGCGTATAGAAATTCTTAACATTTCTAAAAAGTAATGAATATATTCGGGCTATGTTTCGCGTATTACAGGATCGCGGAATTTACAGTCTTTGGAAGAAATAATACTAAATAGGAAAAACTCTCGCTTTCGGGGTGAAGAACACCCGCACGCTATTCGTAAAACACGTTCATATTCACAAAAATGAACAGTTTGATATGGTTTATGGTCTGGCGATGTAATTGATCCGCATTTTTTTGAAAGTGAAAGTGACATTCCAGTTAGCGTCAATGCAGAACGCTACAGAATATGATTGCCGATGTTTTGTAGAATGGTTTCGATGATTTCACCGATATGATGCAACACGTGATACATTTCGTGGCACAATTAATTCATTGAGAGAAAAGATCACCGACCCTGTAATCTTGAGAAATACCGACATGAACTAATCACCAAGACCATCCGATATAACCCTATTAGGCTTTCTGTCTTTTAAGTTACGTTAAACCATCGCACAAAAACTCGTAAATCTAAAAACGAATATAATTCGTGTCATTGTTGAAATAATTTCGGTGTTATGTGCAAAAGCGATCGAATTTTTACAAAAAGCTATAGATATGGTCGTTTACATCAAAACATTTGTACATAAAGCTGTCCTGAACTGATATCTGAACCAGGAAAAAAGCATATTAGTGCCTCATACCTATACAAATATATAAATTCGCCTTGGAGCGTAACTTAGACAGCCGCCCCCAGGCGAATATAAATGTATATATATATGTCTTTATTTTTTATTTCTCTTTTTTTTCTTTTATATATATATACATACATATACATACATATACATACATATACATATATACATATACATATATACATATATATATATACATATATACATATATATATATATATATATATATATATTTATTTCAAATCAAAAAATATGTAGTTCTTGTTTGATCATCCGTTGGCGAAAAGATTCGGTCACAGTTGAATATAATTTCTTCTTCTTTTTTGTTTCATTTAAAGTCGAATTACCTTAAGAAAATTATTACATTTTATTCTAGAAAATAAAGAATATAAAAAACATATTAATAAATGTTTTGAAAGGCTACCATCAGCTCGATAGAGCTTTCGTTTGTTAGTAAATATTTATCACTCGCTACTGCATACATTTGGCTTAATCTTTAGCTCCGCAGTATGCATATTTTTCTAAGTGTCCGTAAAATTATTGCAATCTTTATAATAAAACAACACATTTTGAAATATTTTTATATTTTGTCAACGCATCGTACGTTAACGATAAAATAAATAATTAATGTTGAAAAAAGCAAAAAAAAAGAAAGAGAAAAAAAAGAGAAATAAAAAATAAAGACAAAAAAAATTATAAAGAATTGTGCAAAAAAGCAAAACAGAGCATAAATATATGCTAAATTTAGTCTAAAAAACAAGTAAAAAAAAACTATATTCACCTTGGAGCGTATCTTGAACGCCCACTCCCCAGGCGAATATATAAAAATTCGAAAGTATTTCGCTAACTGACGAACGGTATTTATAAAATCGGAAATATTTTTGTATCGACCTTTTAGATTACTCTAGTAAATGTTTATATATCAAATGCTGGACGTTATCAGCCAAAGCGACTAAATTATAGTTTCCCTTTTCTGCTCGTTTAAGTGTGTTTGCCGTGGAGGTCCACCTGTTTTTAAACATGTCATATAAAGACATATATGTGCGAGTTTACCACCTAAAAATAACGGATGGACAAACAGACGGATATTAATAAATGAAGCCAAACACTCAAGCAGGTTGCTTTAATCTTGAAGTAAGTGTTACAAGCGAAATAAAAAATTTTATATACTCCCTTTTTTTGTAAATGGCCAATCGCTCGGAGGATGTCCTTTATTGGTGTATCATGTATGTCACATGATGACGGCCAGAAAGAAGAAGAAGTGAAGAAAGGAAAGATATACAAGCAAGTGGCCGGAGCTGAACTCTACGCCGCTGAGATTTGAACACCCGAACATGTACTTGTTAGTCACGGTTTTCATTTACTAGGCTACTCCTGCGGATGTGTTGCAATATGTTACGAAATTGTATTTCTTTTGTAGCGCATTTTAAATATCTATTTCCTACCTCTGCATAGGAAACGCCAGCGGAACACAACGTACGCGCAACTACGATTTTTAAATACTTCTGGCAAACTTCAGATTAATATTGGAGTTTTAATGATCATGTTTTCGAATTTTCAATGATTATTACTCTTATTATTACTATTGTTGTTAATATTATTATCAATATTTTATTTTTTCAGCGTTTTTTAAACAAGAAACCGGAAGTTTTGTTCAGAGAATATACGTTTGTTGCTTAGAAACGACAAACATTTTATTAGAAATATTGCCCATCGACAGGTGTTCCTTTTTTTCATTTGTCTGAAAATTTGTAGATGCCACGCCTTGGAAATTCTTACCCTTATGTCGGGAACCATTCACCGAGTCGGTTTTTTTTCACCTCTTCGTACGAACCAAAGCGTAACCGGTCGATGCAAGCATGTAGCAACCGTGAGGAGTGGGGCCTGGTGAGTAAATCGCATAAGTTAGCACTTACTAGTTGAGTGCTTCCAATAAAAAACATGGAAAAAAGTCTCCTTTTGTTGCTTTTTGGAACATCCAGGCAGATTTTTTTTAGCATGGAAACATTCAAATCGATTAATTGTTATTCGTAGCGTTTGCTATTGGAAGTTCGACCAGACTTTAACAGACCATTCTGAGCCCGGCGAGCATAGAGTAACGTCTCGTTGCCACAGCGATTCAGCCTTCTGACCTAGGCAGAACACGCGCCACCATCGTCATGGTATGCTCTAAATTAATTCACTTTTCATCCTGAATAACGGCACGAAGCAAAAAGACCCCCTTTTGTATCGATCGAGGAAGAAATAACGCGGTCGGCGAATGCCCTTTTTATGACACAAAACTGGATATATTCAACGCTATTGCAAACTACGCCGTTAGATGTCAAGACTACAAAATGGCGCCAACGACGGATTTTGACATTAACTGCGTTGATACCTAGAACCATTTATGGGCAAATTCCAATTTTAGGCACGTTTGTGAGCTTATTCCGACTCTTGTCGAATTGGATATGCAAAATTGCATAAAAGATGCCCTTACCAGCTCATATTATATTATATGTTAAGTTTTGAGAAGATAAGATGAGTCCATCTTATCTTCCAACCAATGACGTGGGAAAACTTCCGAATAAAACTTTGCGCAAAGGAAAACCTATAAAATATTTATTGTGGTCGAATGTTTAAAATCGTAATTAAAACGATTTTTTACAATTAAAAAAAAAAAAAAATACCGAAAATACGATGGATGGAGTAGGTAACAAAAAAAATGAAAAAAACTATATTAATTCATGAAAATCGATGGGTTTTACTGGTTTGGCAACCTATGGCAACTGAATTTCACATCGATAACTTCTTTGATTTATTAATAAACTTAAAAAACATGGAGCTCTCTCTCTTCCTCTCTCCCAGACTTTGGTGCTTAAATGGGGACGAGATTTTCGAATAGTGTTTTGAAATGTGACAAACGAGATGAGAAAATGATTATGCGAATCATTGTCGGTAGTTGTCAAAAATGTATCTAAACGGCAATGTTTATATGCATATAAATTTAAGCCTTACATACGTGTGTATGCACATAAGCAGAAATAAATGTGTTGTCACTTTTTCTTTACATTTTCCTCTTTTTTATCACTAGAATACTTTTCTAGAGTATGGGGTCATCTCTGCATTCTTTGATATCTTTTTAAGGGAGATTTTCTATTTTCGCATTGTGTGTGGAAACTGAAGCGAAGAAATGCCCATTGCATATATATACGCACGCAATACCATTTCTACAGCACAAACAAAACGCAAAGCAGGCACAAAACTTGGCAACATAAACTTCAAATCTGCTCGTCAACTGTTACAATTTTCTTTTTTTTTGTTTGGTTTTCTAATGCGATTTTAGGCCCAGTAAAGTAATTGAGAAAGCAATGCGTTTGATTTTATTCAGATTTTTACATAGATATTTGCATGTGGCCACAAATGTATGTTTATTTTTAGCTAGCAATGTTTACATACAAACGTTTCGTCGGTGGCTCACACTACCAATTGCACATCAGCCACTATATCGTTATGCAATTCAAAAAGTAGCGCCTTGTTCCTCGCTCCTTGCTTGTTATTGCATTGTCTTCTTCTGCCACATTTTTTATGGTTGCTGAGCAAGGTTTTAATACTTTGCGTTCATATCGCAAACATTTCCTACAGAGTTTGTTAGTTCTGAGATGAGAAAACCACATCCCAGCTCAGGCGAACCTTAGCTATCGAAAATCGTAAGCTAAATGCATAGAATTCATAGTTCCTGCTTTCAAATATGGTGCAGCAAAATGCGGTTATATTAATTTTGACATGCCATTAGAAGGATCCACCATCCACTTGCTTATAAATCATTTTTGGAAATTTGAAAAGTTTATTTGCAAGCAAGCACTCTGTGGAAAAAGAAGATAGGATGATCTTAAGTCAAATCCTAAAAATGCACACAACGGGATTTAGGACATTATATCCGAAGCATCATTTCCAAAAAAAAAAAAAAAAAAAAAACTAAAGTTGTTCTTCCTTGATTGTTAATAGCGTTACATATCCAAATGTAAATATCTAACCGGCAAAGGCGTATAAGAGAAAACGAAGTTACGTTTCTGCGAATAGGTATAAGACGTACAAGTTTCTTCCACTTGGATTGTGTCGTGATCGCGACGGCCAAAAAAAACCGCCAACGAATGAAGCTTTGTACTTTCCCGACCTAATTCGGGACAAATGGAGAAAAAATAACACGATCAAATTATCCGAATAGCAAAGGCCCATGCGGCAAACCAAACAAACTATTCACATCATTTACTGTCATCCATTCGCCATGACGATGCTCGCCGTAGAGGGCCCAGCACGCCAATAACCAATAAAAACTTTAGAGCAGTGAAGAAAATTGTTATAGAGAATCGTTGAATCACTATTAGAGAACTGGCTAAGGATGTCAAGGATGTTGGTTGGCTCATGCCATGCAATATTTTTACATATTCTGCAAATGATGTGAAGATAATTTCGAATTTAACTAGCAAAGACACATACCATTTGCTCACATAACGCAACTCTGTAAACTCGGCAACAGGGCCCTGTTAAATATTCAGAAATAAGATAAAGTTGAATTCGGAAGCCTACTCTGTTCATATTAAAACCGTAAAATATTTTTGTGGACACCTCGTGAATCTAGATGAAAATACCTTTCAACCAAGCTAAACAAATTCAAATTCTGCTTAAAGAAACTATTAGTAACAATTTTTTGAAATTCGGTATGTTAGGAATGTTAGGCTATGGAAAAACACTGAAATTTGGAATTCTAGCGCGATTTGAAGTAGAAACTAGAAAATGTCGCGTATATTTACCTACATCACGTGAATCTACGTGAAAATATCTGTCGAACGGTCAGTAAGTAATATTACCTTTAAATTATGCGTCGTTTGCGTGAGGCAATGCAAAAAAAAACACGCGGAATTGTGGAACAATCAGGATATTGCACTACGAATATGCGCTAGTCCGTCATTTTTTGGCCAAAAACATCGTCGTAATCATATCCTCAACCACCGTATTCATCGCGCTGGGCCCCTGTGACTTTGAATATATCGATATTATACTAGATATTCAATATGCGATATCAAATTCAATACCAAATAAAGAAGAAATTATAATCGATTTGCTGTTGTCGTAAATAGATAGTCAAAATTTTTACTTTTGACTTGATCAGGATATACACAGTGAATTGAAAACGACGGAGGAGTTTTAGAGAACTGTAACTGATGCCAAAGTTAACCGCTTTCGTTTTTCTAAAGACTCTTACCACGTGGACAGCACGAACTCTCAGTCGGAAAATAGTCTCGTATCTTGGAAGCATCTAATCGCCTCAAAATTTGGAATAGAAACGCGTTGAGAAGGTGTGCATAACATTTAAGAACCACAACAGCAGTATCACATATAACTAAAGCTTATGCGGAACTGTAAACTCGAAGTCATTTCTGTTGTAAGCATTCTCCTGGCCGCAAATAGCCTCGATAGCTTATCGTCTTCAAATTTAGTAAAAATCTTGGCAATTGTTGCACGCATCTTGATGATTACGTTGAAAATGGTCGAAGGATGCACTTGCACGGCAACATAAAGTGAGAGCACATCTGCTTGCTAAGAGTGTTTGACCGTTACTTATGAACTTCAATAGATACACGGTAAAAATTTCAATCCATATTCTATCTAGCCATGCCCCTTTAATATTGTAGCGTATGGGAATTTAACTTTTTTATTGCTTTCACCCTCTTTTTGGATGAAGGTGGCAGACATAAAAGATTCAATCACAGCCGAACGTAATTTCCTTACTTGTCTTATTTTTAAAGATTTTTTATTTCTATATATGTAATACGAAAAATATAAGTATAAAATTTTATTTTTATATGTAGGTTACATTATTAAGTCAATCGTTTGGGGTTCCGAAAGTAAACGCAAATAAAGCGGACTTCTGACTGCGATTTTTTTTTTCAATGCTTAAATCATGGCACTATTTGTAAAATGCAATATACACTTAGCTGTATAGCATACGGAAATTGTAAAAATTTATTACAAAAACAATGCATGCGGGATGGAGCTCACACTTAGTTAAATGTCTTCAAAAATGAGGATTATTGCCCATCTGGTGTAAAGAAGACGCATCTGATGTTCCCAAGGACTTTCACACGTACAAAAATAACTTTAAGGTGTAGTTTGTAGGGTGACATTGGCATTTTTTAACACCAGAATGGCATTGCAGTTATCGTCATTTCAAAATCCTAGAGAAACATGATAAGTGGTTTTTTGTGGGAAAAATTAGATGATTTGGACTTGGACGATATATGACTTCAATAAAACAGTGCAACATGCTACACATTTCGTGACCAAATTAATTTGTTGGGGGAAAAGCTCAATGATGGTGTGATCTCTAAAAATTCCGAAACGAGTTTGCCACAAAGATCATCCGATACAACTCTATTGGACCTTTTCTCTCGGGTTTGCATTAGAACGTTGGCTTACTCCAGCCAACCATGAACTCTTAATGAACTTATTCACCAAAATTATTCGTGTCATTGGTGAAATACGAGTAGATTTCTATGGAAAAGTGAAATTAAAGATTCCAATGGACTTTTGCACAAGTCCGCAGACGGTCGTTTGATGTCTTCTACTGTTCAGCTTTTATTGCAAAGAAAAATAAAAAAATAAAACGCTTGCTCGGCGATCCTATATATGGCTCGTTTGATTAAAAAAACAAAAATATATATTCCGGCCCAAGATAAGGGATTCCTTTCTCACTACCAGGCTGTGGAGCTCACCTTGATACGATTTCTTATAAAAACGCGTTGTCCGATTAAGGTCAAAAACATATGCACAACAAGTGATAAGACAACTTTGGAAAGCAGATTTATGCACGCGTAAAATCTTACGCAACTTTAAGCATTATCGTATACACATGTATATTGTGCAGGAAACAAGCTGGTAAATAACCCACACAATTAATGAGTAAAACTGGGTTAACAGTGACAATAAGAAAACATTTCAGGAAAGGCCTAAGAGTGGACGCGCATATGGCCAGGTACCTTCAAAAATGAGATGACAACACCGACATTCAGTTGATTTTTAAATCAATTAATAAACCAGGGGCGCTATAAGTTGCATAATATTGAGCAATGAACAAATTATCTAAATATCGTAAGAGAAAGACTGACTAATTGCTCAGTTCACCATGACCAAGCTTAAGCAATTGAAAGCTTCATTCCGCTTAGACGTTTAATAGTAAGAGAATGTACTCAACGATATCTTGAAAATAAATTTGTTCGGAACAATTTTTATTCTGTACCTCTGTACGAGGTACAGAACAATTCGTTGAACTTTCCTAGGGGTCAGGGCGAATGGCATCTTTTATAAGGAAAATTCAACGCAATTAAATCTCTCCAAGCCTAAGATGCTCTCACATTCCAACAAAGGAGCGTACACGCTTTATAAATGCTGAGCCATTTTTTTTTTCCTTTTTATTTTTGAGCAACTTTTTAAACAAAAAGAGTGGAAATTTTGTTCAGCACTCTCAAGTTATCTTGAAATTTATTTTAGAAATTTTATTTAGTTTTCGTATTTAACTAGAATGTCAAAGTATATGAGTTTGGTTAATTTCAAATAGTTGAGCGAATAGAAGCTTGATCTTGATTGAATAATTCCCAGAACTTTCGGTTACAATAAAATAAAGTTCGGTTATGCTTTGCAGCATAAATGGGAACAATAAAAATAACGATAGAAAGCGATTTCATGGAATTCTAATAATTTAAACAAAAACTTCAAGGGCCATACTTTGAATACACATGCATGCACACGAACAAACGCATGCACTCTTAAAAATATTCGTCAAATTTGACGAATAAAACAAAAAAATGTATTGAATAAACTTTATTTGTTTTCTTTCATTCGATTTTCCCCTGTTGTTTAGCGTGTGTTGAAGGAATGCACACATAAAACAAATATATGCTTCTTGTTCGTAGGTCTCCACCTTTTCTCTCCGCTCAACCCTAACACACCTCACGGCATTTCCTTTTTTTCGAACGCTCCCATTCGTGTTGTCTTAACACGACACCGTCCACCCACCTACTCCTCTACCTTACCCACTAGACACACACATACACACACATATATATATATACATATACTCTCCCACTCCCTTTCCCTTAGAATTTCCATGCATACACTTTAGCATACAATGTTACCATTGCATCAAAAAGTTGTATTTTGTTTTTTATTTCCCTTCAACATTTCGTTTACAATTTTTAAGATGTAAAGTTTACTTTCTCGTTGGTAAACTTTTGACATATTTTCAAACTAAACTTGTGGCTTTTTACTTCTGCTGCAGCCACCATCGCCAACACAAACGAAAAATCATGAACACTTAGTTCTTGATTTTTAACCCATGTTTGAACATTTTTCGAATATCCTCCATAGAACAAATAAGTATTCATTTTGGATTAAAACTTTTTTTAATTTCTTTATCACTTTAAGTGTGTATCATATAAGTTAACCTTCTCGAAAGAAAAGAGATGCACTGCTGCACTTATTTCCTTCTCCAGTTTGCAACTCCCTAAAATATGTACGTATCGAAAAATGTTTATATTGAAATTTTTCCATCAAATTAGTTACCTTGTATTAACGGAGAGTAATTGAATCGCTATGCCTTTAACATTTTCGGTTGTTGTAGTTTCAGGTAAGCAATTTTGATCAAATTGTGTGGAAGAAAATTTAAAAAATTTCTTGTTTTTCCTTTTTTTCTTTGTGACTAAAACAATCTTTGTATGTAATAACAATTCATAGTGAACCATTAGAAGAATTTGTCCAATCGCAAATAATAGCTTTTAAATACGCAAACAGTCCTTTGAAGCGTAGACGATGAAAGCAATTAATGAATGCATGACTAATTTTTACTTGACATAACTACGAATAGCAGAAAGTTCACTTTAGGCGAAGGTAAGGCCATCTAAGTTTAGATTTGGATACATATGGTTTCATACCTCATTCATTCAGGAGGTTGGCAACTCTGCTTGATCTAACACGTTTTTCTTTTCACTCTCCATAAAAAATGTTCAATAATTTAATACACTAAAATTTTACACAACCTAAAAGCGAATGTTGGACTGGAAATTAGCACGAACGTCGGCCGATCTTCCAGCACCAACTTCAACCTGTGTGGAAAAAAGGATCCTGCAAGGAGGTAATTTCTTGCCAATTTTGCTCGTGTCATCATCTGCATCTTAAGGTGCAAATAAATAACTAAGCGGACCTTAGCCTTCTAACCAGAACATTTTGCTCTCATCAATCATTGTATTATTAACTGCCGTCAACAGCTGATCTAGACGAATAACTTAACACGATCCTGTGTCCTGGGTGTTCCGCTTCCACCTTCGGCCGAGTGTGCAATACTGGCTAAATGCCATCACAACAACTACAGTATCAACAACAAAAGCAGGCATTCGCCTATCAAAAGCATACAGCAAATTGAACTCTATCGTCGAATCTTCTTATTTAAACCCTTGTACACTAATCGCAGTGATTAAAACGAAGTCATCAATATAATCAATCAGTCAGCAATAAACTTAATCCTATTCTCAATTACATCAACGTCAAGCATGCAGTCCATTGAATGCTTAGTCAATCCTTGTCTACACAGGCGATTTTAATGTACCTGGGTTTGATGCCGCGTAATACAATCGGTAACTCGCACAATAGTCTGCCGGATCTGGTATTCGTTAACAATTTGGATATGGCAATATATCGAGCGGCAGCCTTTGTAGACTCAGAAGGTATTTTTCATCCGACCTTGGTATGTTTAATGTGTGGGCCAGACCGTGCAGGCCCCTTAATAAACCTGACTTTAGAAGGACGAATTAAAACTTACTGTGATTGTAAAAGTGTTAAAAGGAGTCCGAAATACTTCTATAAATTTATTGATTCCAAAAGGAAGTCTGCTACCCTGGGTGTTCAGATGCCCTATGGCAATCTTAACGCGTCTGTACCGTTTGATGTATCTAAATTGTTTGCAAAGTGTTCCGAAAAGTGCTGGATGTTGAATTATGATATCTTTCCTAATGTCGTCTTCTCGGAAGGTGAGGTTCTGAAGGGTTTACAGGGCTTACGTTTCTCATGCGCGCCTGGACAAGATATTATCCCCGCCTGCATTGTAAAATATTGTGCCATATATCTTGCTAGCCCTCTTGTTTTGCTCGTTAATTTATCACTTTCAAAGGAACTTCACTTTTGTCTTATCGGAAGAAATGGTGGTGAGATCTGCGATTCCTCAGGCGATTCATTTAGGGCCCCCCATTTTTTATTCTATTTATGAACGACCGCTCATCTGTTATTCAAGGGTCTCATATTCTTATGTATGCGGACGGTGGAAAGGTCTTCCATTCAGCTAAAAATTTGCCTAAGTATTTCATCCTTAGGTCCGATTTATTCTCCTAAGTATCTACATTTTACTAGAATAACAGTAATGCATTGTCCTCAGTTTATTTGCGACCGAATCATTGAGACGGTTTCATCAATTAAAGATCTGAGTGTTATTTGCGAGACGAAAAAGTCTTTCAAATGTTGGTCCAAGTTAATCTATTGTAAAGTTGGTAAAGTACGTTTAAGTTCACGATTCCTTTTTGGTCATTTTTCCTTCTATCCGTGTGATAGAATTTATATACGAGGGTGTGAATTTGTTTTCTTCCGAGATTAAATTTTTGTGGCTACATTTTAGCCAATCACTAACAAATAAACAAATGCTTTGATGGCGGAATTATTGTCTATTATGCAAGCACAATAAAAGTTTTCCGTTTCGCATTGAAAGCAAAAAAACTTTTTTTGCTATATGTTCAACGTACACGTCAAAGTCTGATAAGCTGGAAAAGTTACATTCGATAACATTCTTAAGCTCTTGAGAAGACTTTGTGCAAAATGGCTGCCGCAGTCGTTAAATTGGAATGAAAAGCGATATCAATTAAATTTTTCTTTTCGCATTTTCAAGGGATAAGGAAATTCTTACACTTAAAAAAGTAATTATAGACGATCTTGAACGATGACAAGCTATGAAGAAGAAGATTAAACTGAATCAATTAAAACGATCAAACTCGACCAAGAAGTTTAAAGCAAATTGACGGTAATACAAAAGCCATTTTATTCATTGACTATCTCTAAACCGTTAAAACAACGCCAGGGGAATACTATTTAAGTTCGTTGGATAAGACAAAATGTGGTGGTTACGCCGAAGGAACAAGAAAATTGCATGAATATTAAATAAAATTTTTTTTTTTTGCACCCAGTACTGAAGGATGTAGGAAGAGTATAATTATTTTATCGTAACGTTTTCATCATTCTTGGTCTGCTTGTAATTCCTAATCAATCCAGCTATGTCTGTCTTATCGAGAGTCTCTCGGTCGCAAAAATAAAGATATCGACTTCGAATTTGGTAGAAATATTCGGAACTCTTGTACGTAGGTTGATATTGGGAATATGCCAAATTGGTTAAAGGACACGAGGGGTGGCAAGTGAATAGGCGGTG